>JAVDPK010014980.1:0-17742 GCA_034780415.1 Cichlasoma orientale
TTTTTGAAAAATAGTCGCTAGGGGGGTCTGAAAAACCGCTAAATCTAGCGACAAAGTAGCTAAGTTGGCAACACTGCACAAGTGGGCAGTGTTGGATTACTCCAATCACGTTCCATTTTTCAGTAACGCAGTACTGTAACGCGTTGCAGTTACAATTATGTCCTTCCTTGCGTTACAAAGGTTCTTCAGTTATCTGCAGGACGTGCACGCTGCAATCAGCTGATTTCAGTTCCTGTGTAGGAGGAGGAAAATAGTGCAGCTGTCCACAGCTTTTGAGGAGTGGAAATATGGACATTACTTTTATTTTTACTGCAAGAACGGACAAGAGCGCAAACTGCGTCCAGGACAGAAACAGCTGCATTATGCTGCTAACACAACTTGCAACCATCTTCAAAGACAAGTTAACACAAAGCTAGCCAAGAACCCAGAGTGATGTTAAAGCTGAGTGCATGCTGACCCCAGCACAGCAGCCAACTTCAACAGGTAACAAAGTAACAAAGGTGATGAGCAGCCAGGCTTATAGCCTCGGGTTCTACGCGCTTCTAAAATAGAATCACTGTGTTGTTGGCTTTGTGTTCATATGTAAACACTAACAGAAAGGGATCAGTTTGTATCAGTGTGTGGGGCTGTAGCCTCAGGTTTGTGTTGTTAGCTGGTAATTGGGAGACAGGCCAGGTCATTTTACAGTGAGGCAAGAATAAGTGGCCAAAAATGCTTCTGATTAATCTTAAGGTACGATATAATAGTCTTAAAATGAGAAGTTGTAAACATTAGACTGGCTTTGGAAGTATTACCTTTTAAAAAGGGGATCACATATTTGAGTAAGGATCCAAACACATCTATACACCAATAGTCAGCGATAAGAGCGCCACTTAGTGGGAACAGGAAATGTCATGTTTTATACTTTGACAGTATAAAACATGATGGATGGATTATTTATTGACGTGCATCTATTTACATGTATTATGTATTTATTCTTACAGTTTAATTGTCAACAAAGTATAAAAGTACTTGAGGAAATTCCAGCCCAGAAAAGAACAGAAGGAGGAGTTCTGTAAATGCATTAGAGATCACAGAACAGTAGCAGCAACATCCGTGATAAACCTGACAACAGTAGCTGTAACAAATGATTTAATGGTAAATTTCTGAATCTATGTGACGAGTGAGACTTCTATAGACAGCTTTAAGCAACAAGCTAAACTTCAGCTTCTGTTTCATTTTGGTGAGTTCATTTTGTGTGGCTCCGTCACTTAAAGTGTCTTATGTGCTACCTGTGCGGTTAATGGATCAGTATTAGTGCTGAAATGGCTGGTACAGATTGTGCAGAGAAAAAAAAAGCCTGACAATAAGCCTGGGGTGGCAGGCAGCGTGAGACTGTGAGACTGAAGGTGAAGATATGTGTCACACACCAGAAGTGTGAGAGTTTAGAAGCCCTGAGATCATAAAAAAGAAGCGTGGGCAGTAAATACGGCATCTCGGGCAGAGTTTTGTTTTTTTTGTAGGCGAGAATAACTCTGTTTGGTGTGGACTACACGAACAAAAAAGCTGCATAACTGAGGGATGGGGAAAAATGCAAAAAATCATAACACAGCATCTTTAAATCACTTCATTTTTGGATTGTGGATCATTTTTGGATTACAGTTTGTTTTTTTGTTTTTTTTTAATTTGCTACCATGTGGTGTCACATTTTTTCTCACTGCAATCGTGGCCAAGAACTGAAGTACTTGCAGCTGTCTGCAATGCTTCAATTATGGAATAACCATGATTTATTGGGAAAAAATAAAAGTGAATGATATTACATTATTACCTCTGGAACTGGAAGACGCTGCGGCAAATGCTGATGTGCTGGATGCATAAACAAGCAGCTGTTAACATGAATTAACAAGCTAATACATGAAGATTTTATTTGATGATAAAGTGCTAACACTTGTGTCTGTGTGTGTCAGTTATATGCTCCACTAATTTCCAAAGAAAAAAATCATTAGCGTGATCCGCCTCAGGACACAATGAAAACAGGAAAAGGAATTCAGGGTAAGGGTTATTTTACTTTTGTTCAAATAATTGAAAACATAAGACAATATGCAATTAATTGGACATGAAATGAGAATATAAAATTAGAAAATGAAAACACATTGATGAATGAGCTTGCAACATGAACAAGGATACCTCTCCTTTGTGGCCAACCAAACAGGTAAATTGAACACGATGTTCCATCTGTCAGGTGAACAAGGTTTGACTGCTAATGGGCTGAGTGACAAGCGAGTCAGCATGAACTCTAGCTGCAGATTTATCTACAAAAATGTTACATGCACACTTCCTGTCCCAGGTGCCTTATCGTAGCTGGTGACTCATTACAAAACCCAGACTGGGAAAAGGGTCATGGCCCTCCAGCCAATGTCTGCTTCACCTGGGTGAGCTGATTGACAGCAGAGATCAACTTAATGCATACTTGGCAGCGTGTGTACATGATTCACACAAGCAGGTGTTGTCTGGGAAAGTTACGGAGTGCAGTTTATCAGAGAGAGTCAGTGTGGGAAGGTAGACACTAATTATGGCAAAGTATGTTATGGTGTGCGTGTGTGTGTGTGTGTGAGAGAGAGGGAGAGAGAGAGAGCAGAATGGAAGTCTCACATTTCTCAGAGGCAGAAGTAAAGTCAGTGGTTGCGTTAAGTAAATTAAATGATACTTGACAACTTTCAGCTATAAGTTGGAGTTAGCAATGAGCAGCTGTGTGGAAGCAGCATGCTGCCACAGACTGACAAAATGATTTTGGTAATTTTAGTGAATTGGCCCTTTTAGTAGGGTAGAGGTGCTTTGGTGTACTTAAGTTTGGGTTTGAGGTCCTACAACTTAATGACATCAATGATTAATAATGATTAATCTAAATCTGCTGTTTCTGTTGTTTGCAAAAGCATTTTTTGTCCACCTACAGCAGCTTCTTGTATCATAAAATGTGATTTCATTACTACTATTTTGTCTGCTAGTTTCTAATGACTAGGGTCACATTGCATATATATTCCAAACAATACGTGCACAATTATGGTACATTAATTGTTGCACAGTGGTGCAGTGGTTAGCACTGTCGCCTCACAACAAGAAGGTCCTGGTTTGAATCCACCGGGCAGCTGGTGCCTTTCTGTGTGGCGTTTGCATGGTTTCCATGTGCCTATGTGGGTACTCTGGCTTCCTCCCACAGTCCAAAGATGTATATCTGCGGTTAACTGGTAATTCTGAATTGGCTGTAGGTGTGAATGATTGTCTCTATGTGTTAGCCCTGCCATAGCCTGGTGAACAGTCCAGGGTGTACCCTGCTTCTTGCTCTATCATAGATGGCATAGACTCCAGCTACCCACAATCCTGAATCAGATAAGGATGGTGGGGAAAGTTAATGGATGTATGGATAATTGCAGTTGTAAATATTAAGATTATCTGAAGCAGAGAAACAGAAAAAAAATGAATGGGACAGGAAATAATTTTGGAAGTTAAAGAGGTCAGACTTTCACTGGCCTTAAAAAAATGTTTCGATAGCTATGGCGGAGCTCAGGAGCTCAAACTGAGGATGGCTACTCCATAACAGCTGATTTAACTGTAAAACGTTAGTTATGAATAAATGATGTAGTTATCACTAATGTGCCATATGCATGAACATGCATAAGTGGACGCTTTGGGAATTCGTATGTGTTGAAACTGAAGAGACTCCTACAAACAGCTGGAACCAACGTAACATATTAGGCCCCAATTACATGCATGCAAGTCTAATTAATAGCCTCTTGCAGACAGCAAGTTTGCATTTCACTCTCGGTGCTGGTAATGAATCAGTGCTGGTACTGAAAACGCCAGATGCTCAGATGTTTTTGCCCTGTGTGCAAAAACAAAAACATGTTAAACTTACTGCAAAGAATGGAATTTGAGGCTTTCTTGTGTTTGTTGTGTTTGACAGCATCTTTGAATCACCTTCAAATATCACTTTTATATCAATTGTAAGAGTTCCAAGCAAGCCCGGGGGCCTGGTATGGCATTGCTGGCTTGCAAGCATGTCCCTACATGTGTTCCTGCTGTTGGCAAAGAGGTGAAAAACTCCAGGTATTCTCGATTGCTCCATGATGACTATCTCGGTCGTTAGCTCTGTATTCATACAACGTGACACAGAAAGTGAACTATTTTTGCCATTTAATATATTTAACATGTAACCATGTCTTTATTAATAACTATAATCCGCTGTATTGAGCTATACTGTGAATGAACTTCCTGATAGTCAAATTAAGAGACGAGCTTTTTTCCCTGCACATAATTACAGTTGGTACAGAATTACATGAACGCAGTTTTGCTTTAACATCAATGCATGACCCAGATTGAAAAATGCTGACTTTTAATTAACTGAAGCTCTGGAACTGAGTTACCCAGCCACTGATATTACTCCTGCCTCCTGAGCAATTTAACCTCTGAAAAAAAAATATATCTACAGCAAATAAAATTCAAATAGCATATGTATGCTTTATGTATGCTGTGCTTTCCATTAAAGCTCAATGATAAGCTTTCCCTCGTCGTCACTGCTGCTTGTGTCTTCTGTGTACTCCTGGCAGCTCTGCACAGGCCTCACTCCACTGTTCAGATACTCGGCAGGCTGGTAGCCATGAAGCGGGCTAGCCAAGTAAAGAGAGTGATATTTGCTGGTCATGTCGGCTCTTCCAGAGTCACCGGGCGCCTTATCTGTAGTGTCGTGCTTCTCGTCAGGTTCCGGGTATATAAAAGGCTTGGATGGAGACCCAGTATTGTGGTACATCTTTGATGGCTGAGTGTCTCCTCTGGATCCAGCAGCAGCTCTGCAGGCTTGAGAAACTTGATTGGAGTGTGTGGAGGGTAATGTCCCGACATTAGAGTTTTGGTGACTTGCTAAATTGAACTTCTTACAGCTGCTTACTGCTGTGCTGTTGTTACCTGCAGCAGTATTTCCTTGCTGAGCGCACAGACTGATGCTGCTTTGCTTTTGGTCTTGGAGTGAGAAAGTTTGTTGCAGACCAGACTCAGTTCTTGAGAAAACATTTTCTGTTTGTGATAACTGAGCCCCTGCGTTTATATGTCGACTTGCATTTAGTTCAGTCAAGGCCTGTGTTGGTTGGTTGTGCATGACGCTGCTTTCCCAGTTGTGTTGTGAGTGATAGAAGTGGTTAATTTCCAGAGGGGGCTTTGGAAAAGTGAAAAGGCTAGTCTGAATGCTGCTGGCGGGGATATTAAGGTTACTTGATGTACTCAAAACATGCTGAGGGCTCAGTGGAGGGTATTCAGACATTCCTGAGTGTGTCTGGGAAAGGTGCTGAAGATGCTCCTCAGCTGGCCAAGGGTTTTTAAAGGACTCACTTCTGACCTTTCTGTCTTCTTCCTGTTAATGAAAGAAAAATATGAGGAGCATTATTGCCACTGTACCATCACAATAATGCAGTCATTGTTATAACCACTGAACCCTCTCATTATCTTTCTGCATTGCCCAAATACCACAAGGCTTAACTCTTGGAGCACTGAGAACCCTTGCTTTTGAACTGCTTTAGATTTTAAGTATGCCCTATATGCATACTGAGCAGTCAGACTGCAAAAGCGCTGTATAAAAGTGTTCTTTTTTCCTACCCAGCATGATAAAATGTATTTATTCATTCTGACCACTTCAGTTGACACAACTGACCACAAATTATAACCACTTTCAGAACTTAAGAAAAGCAAGTGCAAGTTTGATTGCAGATAGATAAAAAAAAACATTTCAAATGTTAAAAAAAAAATAAGAGAAATGGATTCATTTTTTTCATTTTTGTAGCTCATAACATTTATAGGTAGCCGAGTATTTTTATTCAGACTTCAACATAGACAGAGAAGGATGCACATAAACAGCTAGCAGAGACAAGCACGCACAAAATTGTAGGTTGTAAAATTATCTTAAAAGATTGAGTTGTCTAGTATCCAGCCAATTAGCAGTTTAAAAACCCGGAAGGGTTTGGATGTGGACAGTGAGCTGAGGATATACCACCCATTTCATATATGATTGCTGCCACAGTAATCCCAGAAACACTTGGTTATAAGATCAAGAATGCATATAGAGAAAGCTCCCCGTGGACAGGAAGGCTGGAAGCCAAAATCGGGAAAGCCTGGAAGGATGTTAGTTGGCTAACAGAGGTGCAGAAGGGCGTCATGAGAGAGAGGTTCTGGATGAATAAGAAGTTCAATAAGACATTCATAACTGAGGCGCTAGAAACTGTCAAACAAAGGCTCATAGCAGAGAAGCAGAGACCAAGAGAGTAAATGGCCTGTTCTCCAAATATCCATCCAGGGTGTACTCTCAGCTGCAAGGGAGCAATAGCAGACCCGCCCAAAGCTGAGAATGAACAACACTGGAAGAACATCTTGGAGAAAGAGGCACCACACAACAACAACAACAACAACAACAATCCCAAAACAAGAACCAGTTAACATCACAAAGGAAAACATACAATGAGCCTCTGGATGAATGAAGAGCTAGACAGGACCAGGACCAGCTCTTGATCCTTCAGGGTGAAGAAAATAATAGCACTCTATGAATGCCTGGCAGCACAAATAAGTGGGTTGCTAACAGCAGGTAGTCATCCAGACTGGCTAACACAGGGCAGAACAGCTGGTCATCAGATATCCAGCTGGAATAATAAGCTGGTCACGGACGTGAAGACACGAAAACTCCTCTCAGTGCACAGAGAGTGTCCTTCCTCCATCATCTGACGAAGAGGTCATCCAAACGATTGTGGCTGTGTTGAATGGCTGTGGATAATGAATGGCTCCTGAACACCCTCTGCACCACGTCCTGGACATGCAGCGGAACATCTGTATCAACTCCGCTGCACTTGACATTCACTGATACCAACACACCCTGCATTGTGATTGCATTGCCTGGACCGAAATGAATACAGAAGAGGAGCAAACAGCTCTAAATGCTACAGGAACTCTTTGCACTGCTTGTTACATATAATAGTGGATCTTGTTGACGTGTACCGTAAAGGTAAATATATAAATTCTTATTGAATTTGATAGAGCATCTGTTGTGACAAGCGTTCTGCTTTAACTACTAAAAATAAGACTTGAAGTTTGAAACCTAGACGTATTCCTGCCATAAAAACACTTGTAATTGCTGTCAGTTGCCTAATTCTGTATTAATATATTGCAGCATTTAATATATTGCTGTTTCAAATGCAAATGACTCATAAATTCTCATAAATGATTTGCCCCTGTGTGTGGCTCTGTAATATACACTTTATGTTCCGTGTATTTATAAATCTTTTTTTTCTTGCACCACTTTCTTCTGTGTTGTGACACATCTCGGGAGGTTTTATATTTATGGTGCCGCAAATATTTCATAAGAATGAAAGAGTACAAATTCTGGCTTGGGTGTTGTACTTTTGTTGGTAAATGTGTTAAAAAATGAAAAACAAAGACGTGATGTAACAACCCAGTGCGCCTCAAACCTGCTTTTACATGATCCCCAAATAAGGACAGTCTCGTTACACCAGGGGTTTGTGGCAAACTTTAGTGGAGTTAAGAATAAATTAAAACTGTAAAAAGTATTGCAAAAGACTGCTGGATTGGAAAGCATCCTGCACAGTGTTTTTCTGGGTGTGAGAGTGTGTGTAGATTTGGGTAGTGACTTTGTTTTGAGAGGGTTTATATCTAAACAGCAGAGAAAGAAGTACCTACCCCACCTTTTTAGGTAAAAAAAAATGCCAATACAGCAGATAAAAAGTATTTCTTTACAAGTAAAACCTGAATTCACAATAGGTTAAATTAATTAAAATACACTATATTGCCAAAAGTATTCACTTGTCTGCCTTCACATGTATATGACCTTGAGTGACATTCTTAATCCGCAGGGTTTAATATGATATCGGCCCGCTCGTTGCAGCTATAACAGCTTCAACTCTTCCACAAGGTTTAGGAGTGTTTTTGGGAATGTTTGACCGTTCTTCCAGAAGTGCATTTGTGAGGTCAGACACTGATGTTCGATGAGAAGGCCTCGCTCACAGTCTCCACTCTTAATGGTGTTCTGTCAGGTTGAGGTCAGGACTCTCTGCAGGCCAGTTAGTTCTTCCAAACCAAACTGGCTCATCCATGTCTTTATGGGCCCGCTTTGTGCACTGGTGTGCAGTCATGTTGGAACAGGAAGGGGCCAAACTGTTCCCACCAGGTTCGGAGCACGAAATTATCCAAAATGTCTTGGTATACTTAAGAATTAAGATTTCCTTTCGCTGGAACTAAGGGGCCGAGCCCAACTCCTGAAAAGCAGCCCCACACCATAATCCCCCCTCCACCAAACTTTACACTTGGCACAATGCAGTCAGACAGGTACCGTTCCCCTGGCGACCACCAAACTCAAACTCATCCATCGGATTGCCAGATGGAGAACACATCTCCACTGCTCTGGAGTCCAGTGGCGGCGTGCTTTACACTACGGTGGCCCAAAGGTGTCAGGTCAAATACAAAAGCCGCAACGGAAGTGACGCAACATCATTTTTTTTTTTCAGACAGCTCTGGCCCCGCCCCTACTTCCGGTCCGTGAATTGATTTGGCCCTTTAAGTTACTTTTTTGACATTTGACCTGTGTGAATTGCAGTTTACTCCTTAGTTAGTGGAGGTACAGCTAATCCAGTGGTTGCATTTTCTCATTTCTGTCATATATTAAACGTGGGCAGACTTTTAAATGAAGTCATGCATGTAGAGGTAATTCTTGCAAGCCAGAAATGCAGGCTACAGATTGCTGTAGCTGCTGTAATCACTTTTTTTTTTCCTCTCGGATTTCTACTATGCCAGTGATGACATTCTTTATATGATCTTTTCAAAGGGAGAAATGAACTCTAGGCCCAGTATAAGATAAATGTGGATTATTTTGAATTGTGAATCGTGCAAAACTACAATACTAGTCTGGGAATAAAAAAAAATACAGAGATAAAAAAATCAGCATATTAGTCTCCTTAAAATTCAGACCAGTTAACGCTCAGTTTAAACGTACCTTTAAGAGGCCTTTGGTGTCCCAACCAGCAGCTGTACTGCCAAATTGCAGTTGACACCATTTAATCCTCACAGAAAAAAGTAGGGATGCTGCTTTTACTGTTAATACCCACAAACGCTGAAACAACCTATCCTGAAATACTAGAGAAGCCAGCTGCGTGACGTTTAAGCACTGCTCCTGCTAAGTTTCAAAAGGTGCAACCCCAGCCCTTCTCTGTGAGGAATATTTGATGTCTTAAAATTTTGGCAGCGCAAGATCTCAGAATGTGTGTTGGATCATGGAGTACTTTTCTTTTTTTTTTTGGAATTCCAGGTTTTCTGTCAGAGGTTTTTCCATCTGAATGCTCCAAACAAACGGAGGTTCTATAAAAAGGGGTGGACACTAACTAAATCCTAACCCCGACTCTGGGTTTGACCTGGTGGATGTTAAGAGGTTACTAACCTTGCAGTAGAGTTCCAAATAATACTACAGGTTATTGATAAGTTTTTCTGCATTTATATCTGTAAGATGAAAGAAGGCTGTCCCGGTAATGTAAATAAGGGAGGGTCAAAAATAATTCCAAGAATTAAATTCTGTTTTTTTTATCCTGTCATCTTACTTCCCCAACTTTTGAGAGAAATGTTAATGATGTCGTTTTGCTCTATTCTATCTTGAGCTGTAACTCGAACCCTTCCTCTCTCTGTCTTGTGTTACGAGGATTTATACTTGCATTCTTTTTCTTTTCCTGTTTTAATGTTTTTCATTTGTCTATTTTCCAGCCCAGCTCATTTCCTGAGAGCTTGAATTGATAATATGTGGGCGTCTGCAAAGCTCTTTGAACTAATCAAATGACTTGACTTTAGAAATCAAAGCATTTGAGTTACCCTGAGTTTGAGCTTTGCTATTTTTTCCAATTCCTTTGAAGATATCAGTCTTTTATATGCTAACTTCTAACATCCAATTCTCAGCAATGCAGGTCATCGGGTTTGGCTCAGGGTTGAGTTTTGTTGCACACTCTAACTAGGCACATTTTTGGAAATAATGTCGTTACATTTCAGCAACCTTCCACGCATTTTGGGAGCTTTTTGGTGTTCCACACAACTGTAAGTTTTATATAAAGGGATGCGTGTTAATGACACCCTAACCCTGGGTCACCAGTGTTGGATGTTGAAAGGTTAAGAGGCTCTAGGGCCTTGTTTTTCTTGTACTTTTCTTGTGATTGTTCTTGGAAATCAGCATGTGTGTTGTAAACACTACGACCACAAGAAAAAAGAGCTGTATAGTAAACAAGCATCCTGAATAGATTCACTCACTCTCACCTCTGGCTTTGATAAAACTGTGGATCTGCAGTCTGACTCGGCCTTGCCCCACAGTCCCGGCACGCTGTCTGCTTTGATTCCTCTGTTCTCCTCCTCTCCCATCACCCCACCGTCACCCTGCTCTCCCAAGCACTGGTGGTTTTTCTCTTCAGCCCCTTGGCTCTCCTTTTGCCTCCAATCTGTGCTGTCTGGCTCCCCAGGAGTCCCTGCGTGTTCCTGTATCTGCAGCTCCTTCTGGGCTGCACACCCCACCAGGGAGGCTCCCTCCATAAGCCCTCGAGGAAGAAAAACAAATGAAAAAGCAGTTGCTTTCTTTAGGGTGCTGAATCCACAGTTTCAGTGTTTATCAGCCATTCTCAAAGGTTTGCATTTTTTCACGCAGCAGTCAGCCACACATGAGCACTGAAGCTAATTTTGTTCACTGCAATTCTTCACTTTATTCATGCTGGCTGTTAAAAGAAGCTTCCACTCTTTCTTCTTGTCTCTGGAAGGTATTTATACATGTATCTGGAGCACACATGAGGCTTCAGCTGAGTCAGTATGTATCTGCAACTGCTTTTCTGCAGTTGTGAGGGAGTAAACAATAGGATCAACTTTGAATGCAGTATTTCATGGAACAATGGCTGTTGGTTTTGTGCCTTCTTACTTTTTCTCCGTTTGGGTGTTTTACGAATTGAAATAAATTCTATAAAATTGAGTGGACATTAACCTAACTGAAACCCTACCCCCTAACTCTAGAAGGGTGCGAGTGACCTAGTAGATATGAAGAGGTAGATAAGAGGAGGAAGGGTTACAGCAAGTGAAAGCTGCTTCATAAAGGCACCTGAGATTTTACAATGTGAGGAAAACCATGAATGTGGAAACTACTTATTCCAGTTAACTGAGAGCAATAAAAAAAGAAATGACGGCGCAATAAAAAGATCTTTTTCCAGTGGAAGTACCCGTTCCTCTGCCACACACAGACAAATGTGCTCAGCTCTAATATGCATTTGAAGGTTATAACAACAACTGTCAGAATTTCTTTGGTCTTACAAACTCTAAGAAATCTCTCATGGACCACAGCGAACGCTCTCCTTCCTTCGGCCACTTCTCTTAAAGTTCTCCATCAATGCAATAATGCCACAATTGCTTGGCACGATATAACAAACTGCAGAATTATCATATTAGCCATAAAGAGATCCAGACAGCTACAATGGGTCTGAACTTCTGCAGGACGGGTAAGAGAAAAAACACTTTAGCCAGGAGGCTGTAGCTGGAGGCCGGTGAGTGGCAGGCATTTTGTTTATCCTGTGCTGCCTGAGGTGACCTTTTAACCCTGTTACTGTCTGACCCCCCCCCCCCCCCACCCCCACACACACACACTCCTTCAACTTAAAAAGCAAGAAAATATGCGATTCATGCTGTGATAGGGATCAAATGACACTTTCAAACACTGCAGGGCACACTATAGTTCTGTGTGAAAGCCCGGGAGCAGCTCACAGTGTCGCGGTGATAATCACAAAGATGATCAAACCTGAAGCGCTACTGTGACAAAACAGCATCGGATTGTTTTCCCAACACTTCAGACCCCTGGCCTCCCGAGCGTTTGACTCCCCATCGGTTGTAGATTTTCGTAATTCTGCAGCACAAAAACGTCCAGCACAGCTGACAGCTCCATTTTTGCAAACCTGTGATACTTTAGTGCCACCTTGTGTTCAGAGAAATAAGTACCTACAGTAATACTGCTGGATCGTTTGGCATTTAAAATAGAGCAGTGATTATCATTTTTAAGTGATGACTTGTTCAGTACATGAAGATTTTTTATAGCCATATCATATTTTTTAATTGCATTGGAAGGAAACATATCCATCCATCCATTATCCATCCATCCATCCATCCATCCACCCATCCACCCACCCATCCATCCATTATCCATCCATCCATATATCCATGTGTCCACTGCGTGTGAATCCTGTCACTTTTCTAGTAAACACTTTTCTTTTTTTTTACAGGACGGTGCATCATGTAAAGGAAATGAAGATATTAAAATTAATTTCAGCTCGTAGTGACCCCACTTCTTTTTTAATAAGATTAGGAAATAATCAGATAATTACCTGGCAATGACCTGGTAATGAATTAATTACACCCAATGTTCCATCTCAATTCCGCCTCCTTTAAAACTAATGAGTCAGTTTAAGAATAAGTCCACCTAAACAGAACAGAATGAGGAATAAACAAACATTTGTTCTATGGAATATTTTGATAGAATCTAGTATTTTATATTTGATGGTCATAACCGACCATCAAATATAAAATACTATTTATACTGTAGCTTAATACCAGATGGTCATTATTTACTGAGAAGTATGCATCCATATAGCCCATTATGTCAGGATAATCAGTGTTTGAATGTAATATTGACTGAAAACTGCTTTCCAGTTTGCATCAGTAAAAGTTGGAGTTTTGGGGAGAGCGGCGCATAAAACAGCTGATGCAAACTTTTACTCCTCTCTCATTCCAGGTTGTGTTAAAATCCACTGCACTGCAGTCCTGAGACAAATTAGTGTCAAATTTTTAAACCTCACTGTAAGGCGCAATAATAGGGAATACATTAAAACAATGAGATATACCTGCTGTTGGGATCTGGGTACTTGGGCACACAGGTGGGGTGTCTTTGTATCTTTCCACCTGGATGTTTGAGGACACTGAAGCAAACTGAGCCAGTCTCTTTTCTGAGTGGACTGAGCTGATTACATCCTGCGATCCATGTGGGGTGATTTCCAGTAAAAGGTTGGAATCACTTAAAGATCCAACTCTGTCACAGCCCCTGTTTGCATCTTTGGACCGATTCAAAGTCTCAGAGATTGTGGGTTCCACTCGATTGCTGCAGTAGACGGATGCTTGTGGCTTTGGCTGTCCTACGGCTTTGCTTTCACTGACAGAAAACGACCCAGAGAGTCGATCAGAGCACGCAGGAGTGGGAGAGTGACTGTGGCACTCTGAACTTTCTAACCTGCTGCCTTTGTATGCTGAGGCGTCGTCTTTAGTTTTCATTGTGCATACGTTACACGAGGCTCCTTGATTATTAAGTTTGTGTTGGCCTTCTTTGCACAGCAGTTCACTTTTCATGTGATTTACTGTGCTGGAAGAGGGAGAGCTCCTGCTGAGCTTGTGTTGGCCAGAGAGAGTTTGCAAGTCCGTTCCACCTTGGCTGACCCTCCTATCCAGCAGAAGCTGCTCCTCACCACAGCGGTTCAGAGAGAGAGCCTGTTCCTCTGAAGTTGGTCTTCGTCCTGACTTTACACCTCCGAGTGGAGCAGCAGTTGACATAACATCACCCGCAGTGCTCTGACTCTCTGTGACCATGTTTACGTGACTGTTTTTGTGTGGGTGTAGTGGCGGGCCTGGAGTTTCAGGAGAGACAGATTCAGCTGATGCTGCAGCCTGAGTGAAATTGCTTTGAGCCACGTGGGAACTTGGCTCTGCTTTCCCAAATTGTGCGGGCACAGAGGTCATTATTCTCTCTGAGGTAAGTGCAGGGAAAGACTCATTTTTGTCCTTTTGTTGTCTGGGTTGTTTAATATCTTTTGCCTCAGTGCTACATTCAACAGCATTAAACCCTTGAGTTTTGTCTTGGACACCTTCTAAGGTCACAGCCTCCAAGTCCTGTCTCTGGGAGAGGGTGGGACCGGACTGCCGCTCTATCTGAGGTTCAATGAGGGCCAGCTGCTCATCCGATATGATCTGAAGGCAGATCTGGAGGTCTGCTGTGTGCACATGAAACACGTTCTGAGCAGCCGGCTGCATCTGATCAAATGGTACAATGTGACAAGGTACTGCTGGGGTGTTTGTGCTAACGTGTGGTACGCTATTTGATTGTGCTGAGAGTTGCATGTGAGAGAGAGGAGGGTTAGGACAGAGGTAAGGCTGATCATATGAGACAGCTTTAGCAGCAGCAGCAGATGCCTGATTGCTCGCTGTGGTTACGGTAAGCGCGGCAATGGCAGGTGCAGCAGGTCCGGGTTGCTGTGCAGACGCCGTACATTTCGAAGGCTGCATCAAAGTGCTGCATAATCCTGCCTGATAATCTTGTAGGCAGCTTGTGGTTATTGTGGTTGCTGCAAATTGCTTGTGCACTGCAGCTACACTACATGGCAAATTTTGACTGAGTCGTGATGTTGCAGTGTGACAAGCTGTTGAGACAACATGGTCCCGCGTGGAGTTGAAAGCGTTTGTCTTCTTCGCATCAGAAGCTAGCGTCAACTGTGACGTTATGGGGTCCTTGCAGTTGTTTGCACTTGCTGTGACCGAGGTCACGCTTTGCTCCATGTGAGGAGATGACCGAGCAGAGGTGAAAGTGCGCGCTTCAGTTCCTGTTGGTTTATCCACAACTTGCGGCGAAAAATTTAAATCGGGTTCAGCAACATTCGGTAACTTGAGCTGGTATTTGGGCAGGAAGCTGTTCTTGGCCACAGAGGGGCTGGAAGCGGCTGCTGAGGTGCTAACAGAGCTTGCGTTTGCATTGATTACGCCTGGCTTGAAGAGAGGCCCTTTGAGCTGAGTATGTTGTGGATTGTTGTGAAGATTGATGTAAGTGAGAGTTGCATCTTGCTGAGTGACAGAGGGAGCAGGGTGAGTAATCACTGTGTTTGGGTCAGTCTCCATCTGCAGAGGGCAAATTATTTTGTCATCAGTTCTCAGCTTTTTCCTGTCTGAAGGAATATGGGCTCCACACAGCTGCGATGTGGAAACAGTATGTTTTTCTTCATTCATCAATCTCCCAGCCTCTGCTCTGTTCACAGAGTCTGTTTTGGGACCAACCAGGGATCCGATAGAAGGTAATGGCAGCACCGACAAAGACAGATTCCTCCGGAGCGGGGCTTTGAGAGGGATGCATGATGAATTAAGCAGGTTATTAGTTTGTGGATTAAAATCCATAGCAGAGACAAGGGACAGATTGGCAGGAGGGCCCGCTGTGGTACTGTTGCTTGTGAAGTTTATTGTTGAAACCGTTCTTGTTACTGCCAGTGGTGCCCTTTTCTGCAGACCCTGAACAACCTCGTGCTCGGGGTTTGCTGAACATTTCCTGCCTTTGATAACACTGTTATCACTGCTTTTCTCAGCATTGTATAGCTTTTTAAATGTTCCACCCCCATACATGTACCACTTGTTGTAGGCGAACTTCTGTGCTTTCTTCCTCCGGAACTTTCTGTTGCTTGGTTCTCCACAAATGTCACCACCATCCCCGTCACAACTGAGGCTGCCGGTGCACGCCTCCTCCACAGATGAATTCCTGGTGAGACCGTCTGTTGCGTGGTTGCAGTCTACGGCTGTCTGCCGGACCAGTGGGCGGTGGGTGGATGATTGCTGGT
Organism: Cichlasoma orientale; assembly: GCA_034780415.1. Classification (NCBI taxonomy): domain Eukaryota; kingdom Metazoa; phylum Chordata; class Actinopteri; order Cichliformes; family Cichlidae; genus Cichlasoma; species Cichlasoma orientale. The sequence goes on from JAVDPK010014980.1 coordinate 15,666, forward strand.
TCACAGGCTTGATCGTGAAACCTGTTGGGTTGATCTGGCCAGAACTTCCCCTTCGGACTAGTGTTGCATAATCTCCCTGATTGGAGAAGGTCGGGCTGCTCCTCTCGGGCTGCAGGAGGGGGACACTGAAGGGGAGGGAATTGCTGCGGATCAAGGGGGCATGGTCCGTGGTGGAGGAGCGCTGAGTGGGCACAGAACTGTATAACCCTGGCTTCTTGTTCCTCTGTGAAAAAATATTCTGAGTCTGACCTATTCTCATGTCAAAGTGAAATGAATCCTTGTACGTGTATGGCATGGGAAGGTCAATACTTCCCTGCTTTGACAGAACTGTCTTCCGTGGCCTTACATTCTCCAGCTGTTTGTCCTCCACAACAGCTGTATTGTCTGATATCAGCTTAGATATGCGCTCCTCCAGGGTCTTCTGCTCCTGCTCTCTGGCACAGTCTTTGGGCTCCAGTCTGCCGTGATCCGATTCTATAGGTGTGCGTCTGCTGGCGGGTTCTTCGAGATGCTCCTTGGTAGATTCGGCAAAAGAATCCATACTGTGATCAAGTAAAACTTGACTTGGATAGTGGTCATTAGTCTCGCTGAAGCCAGAGTCTGTGCTCTCATGATTCTGCGATTTCCCTCTAGACACTGAGCTTTCCCACTGTTTGGAAAACAGCGTGGCTTCTTGTCTCTGAAGGGGAAGGTGTCTACTAACAGTCAAGGGAAGCGTTTCACTTTCCTTTATTACCGTTTCACTTTTATTTGGTTCTGAGTTTTGACCTGCGAGGCTAGGCTCGTTCTCTTCATTCACAGAACTTTGTGTCTTTACAGAGCAAACCTTTGTAGTACGGGCTGAACTGGTGCTTTCAGCAGCAGCTAGTGAGGAGTCCTTCTCCATGCTGCCTGACTCTTCACTGCACTCCTCCAGAGACAAACTGGAAGTGCACGTCTCTCTTGAGCTGGACATGCTGTCTAGGCTGCTCTGCTCTGATTCTGACGAAAGCCGGGCATGCGCCTGGGTACGTCTGTGTTTGTAGAGGTTGCTCTGAGTCTTAAATGAAACCCCACAAGTGGTGCAGGGGTAAGGCCGCTCCCCGGTGTGGCAGCGCAGATGCTTCTCCAGCACACTGGGCTTCATGCAGTCCCGTCCGCAGTGAGGACACACGTGCTTTCCTGCAGATTTGGGTCTGGCTGCAGGAGCAGCAGCAGCTGCCAGACTCAATCCTGGCTGAGACTGCAACCCACCAGCAATATGGAGTGTGAGGAAGGGAAGTGTCTCCTTGGAGTAGAGTGGCGGCATGGCCAGATGGAGTGTGGCTGGTTCCGGGGCAGCCGCGGGCTGCTGAGGGTAAGGCTGCGCTGGCAGAGCAGGCACTGTGTGGATGTAAACAGCCGTCAGAGGAGCCTGGATGTCCATCCTTTTCTCTGCCTGCGCTGCGACGGAGCTGATGTGCACCGGAGCACTCGCCAATCCTGGCTTGCCAGTCTCCATGGTAACACTGCTGCTGTCGTGATGTACCAGTGGCAGGTCTCTAATTACCTGTAAGATAAGAACAGTTTGCATTAGACCTCTGCTTTGCATTAGATTAAAAGGGGGCAGCCTGTCTACTGAAGCGGGAATTGTCCCACATCTCTCCTAAAGAGGAAAATATGACTATTCCTGGGGTCTATTTTGTTCTTTAACTGTGAGAAATCGTGAAAAATGAGCACAGCACTGATGACAGATATGCAGTATCCTCCAGGACAGATGGCTAATAAAGCAACTAATCCAGTCTGGATTTTGCCTGATGATAAAAATCCAGGGAGATGTGTTTTGCAATATAAAAAAATGAAAACACGTTTACGTCTGAGTAATATCACTGTGGTAATGAGCAATAATATCCACAGAGGAAAGCAACAGCATCTCGGTCTCTGCTTTTTAATTTCAGTGGCAGGTTAAGATGTGCTCTGTGTGTGGAAATGTGAGACAAACCATGGAGAGGAACGTGCATACATGTACATACAGAATCACAGGGCGGTGTGTGTGTGTGTGTGTGTGTGTGTGTGTGTGTGTGTGTGTGTGTGTGTGTGTGTGTGTGTGTGTGTGTGT
>JAVDPK010014998.1:0-17741 GCA_034780415.1 Cichlasoma orientale
GGATGGATGGATGGATGGATGGATGGATGGATGGATGGATGGATGGATGGATGGATGGATGGATGGATGGATGGGGTCTTTGTGTCATTGCTACAGCACAGAAATCATCCAACAACCAACCTGCATGATAATCTGCTAGAGAAGCTGCACAATCTCATAGTTTTGCCACAGCAGTGGTGGTGACAAAAAGGCAGCTAGAGGTGCTCCAAAGCTTGCTTTTAAGATTTCCTTCGATGGCTGGTTTTTCAAAGCTTTTTAAAAAATACAGCAACTGGTAACAACAGTGACAAATCAGGCAATTCCCCCAGGGTGCCATAAGTCCTAAGTTTAGGCTTCTGCATACTTTAGCTGTACAATAACACTAGAACTCCCAAGACGGTCATTTTGACCCTTTTTAAATTTTGTAGTGTAATATCTTTGTTGACATAAACCCTATGTAACTGTAGGACCCTGACATTTCCTAAATGTGTGTTTATTGTATCCTAGCATTGTTATTTTATTAAAATTACAAGAAAAAAACAAGTTGAAAAAAGGCGACTATTCTTCTTTAATTATTTTTTTTTGAAAACATTTCACCTCTTATCCAAGAGGCTTCTTCAGTTCTGAAACCAAAAGGTGGAGAGTCCCAGACATGAGGGTATCCCAAATAGGCCTTTATCAAATCACTGAAGATGCACAAGAACATAAGACACAAACTAGAGAGAAAGAAAATGACAAATGGAACAACATTGTTTGCCCTTTTGTAGCAGGTTTGTCAGAGAAACTCCTAGTGTGATATTCCAGTGTACTTCAGACCCAGCCACACTCTAAGACAAAAACTGGACAGTACTCAGCTGTACTCCTGCACCTAAAGGATAAAGGGCACTCTTTCAAGGATGCCAGTGTTCACATTGTGCACCTTACTTCAGGTGACATCAATAGGTCACATGATAGGAGGGCAGGTCTCACAGTGGTTTCACCTGAAACCCTTGGTGGCAATGACCTACGCCTTTTTCACACTTTGGCTCACGCAATGATGCACATGAACAATGGTGGGTCAGTGACCACCTGCAAAGGGGACAACCCCAGCTAGGGTTTGAATACTTGGGACTCTCCACCTTTTGGTTTTAGAACTGAATAAGCCTCTTGGATAAGATGTTAAACGTATTAAAAAAAAAAGTCACCAGTCACCATTTTTCAAGATCTTGAGACTACCATGACCTGGATGCCTGAGACTCTACACAGACATGGGTTCCTGCTGTTGGTGTTCCTTGCCACGGCCATCTTTAGTTGATTGGAAGCAAATCCATGTATTCTTCAATTTTTTATTTATTATAAATTATATTTATATATATATTACATTTATTCATTATAAATGTATTCACATAATGTATGGCAGTCAGAATGACCTATGGGAGTTCTAGTAGTTCTAGAATTCTGGGAGTTCTAGTGTTGATTGATCAACTGCAGGATTGTTGGGAAATTTGATGTCAACCAATTTGGTGTCCTTCATTATTTCTGGGCCCTCTCCTTTGAGGGAGGATCTGCATCAAAATCTGCTGAAAGGTTTTAGAAAAATAGGTTAACACATCAGTAAAGGCCCAACAAAGGCTTACCTTTTCATATAATACTCTTAGCTGTTTCTATCATTCATCCTTTACTTTTAGTGTTGGCTTTTAAAACTGTTATCCTGCTTCTTAACTTTCACAGTTCAGCTATTTCCTTGATCAGCAGTCTGCCACATCTCTCCGGTCACCTGTCACTAGGAATAAAGTTCTCTCCCACAAGTAGAAAATCCCAAGGAAACAGCTTAAAGTTCAAAAAGTTATAGCATCCTGAAACCGGAGTTGGCCAGAGCGTTAAGCTTTCTGATGTTCCTCACCCCTCCAGTGCAGGGTGATTGAAGATCAGCACATCAAACGAAGGGAGAGGGATATAATGATACAGAATACTGTATCAGGGAAACGTTTTACAACTTCTCATCTTAAACAGTGAAGGAAAGAAACAGTTGTGGTGCATGTGTTAATGTACTTTAATTACAGTGCACCGTGCTACCTCAGAGGTCACCAACCCAGGGGGCTTTGGCATCTGTGTTTGTGTGGACAGATATGCCTGCTTGCATGTGTGTGTGTGTAGTATGTGTGCACAGGAGCAGGTACAAAAGTTATCTTTTCCAAGGCGTTGGGTAATGGTGACAGAAAACCAGAAATGTAATCTGTGAGGTGGTATTAGTTTCTAAGAGTGTATCCATTTGATTTAATTTGCTGGTACTTATTGCATTCTTTGTTAGCAGTGTAATATGACTGACAGTTGGCGCGGCAGGCAGTCTGGACTCGGTCCAAGTCTTTTTCTGCTGTTAGTGTGTGTGTTCCCAGACTCTCTAATCTACCTCTTCCAGTCTGTCAATATCACTTGGCATGTTTGTGTGGCTAAATTCACTCCTCTGTGACCGTCCTTGGACATCTGGGGTGTGTTGATGCTGCTAATGGATACTGCGCCTGTAACAAAGAAAAGTGCATGATGTATGGATTCTGCTGAAATATGAAGTCTCTTTATATAAAGTACAGAGCTGAAAAAAAGATACTATGACCAAACTATGTGGAATTTCCTCGTAGGTACTTCTCATACACTGTCTCACTTGGTTCCTGTAAACTAGCAGGAAAGGAAGCGGTATACTCAGATATTTGGCAAAATGTTTAGACTCTTTAAGGAATGCACTTTGTAGACTTTTTTCACTCAGTGTGTGAGAGATGTCACTGAGCAGGCGAGGCCTGGGGATTGTCCACTTGGAGCTTATCTACCTCACCAAGACCTTGCTCCTTGGTCTTAAGAAAGTATTCAGAAACATTCGATTTTTGTACAGAAAAATAGCTCATCAGCAACTTAATAGGTGCACCTTGCTGGTAATGGGTTGGACCGCCTTTTGCCTTCAGAGCTGCTTTAATTCTTTGTTGCACAGATTCAACAAGGTTCTGGAATTCTCCCGTTCCACCACATCCCAAAGGCGCTTTATTGGATTGAGATCTGAAGACTGTGGAGGCCGTTTGTGTACAGTGAACTCATTCTCATGCTCAAGAAATCAGTTTGAGATGATTTGAGCTTTGTGACATGGTGTGTTATCCTGCTGGAAGCAGCCATCAGAACATGGGTACGCTGTGGTCATGGCTAGCAACAATACTCAGGTAGGTGTGGTGTGTAAATGTTGCTCAGTTGGTACTAAGGAGCCCAAAGTGTGCCATGAAAATATCTCCCACACCATTACACCACCACCACCAGGCTGAACTCCTCTGAGCTCTGAGATCAACAAGGCATTTTTCGCTCAGAGAACTGCTGCTCGCTGGATATTTTCTCTTTTTCTGACCATTTTCCAACTCTAGAGATGGTTGTGTGGGAAAATCCCAGTAGATCAGCAGTTTCTGAAATACTCAGACGAGCTCATCTCGATTTGATTTACGTCACTTAAATCACCTTTCTTCCTCATTCTGATGCTCTGTTTGAACTTCAGCAGGTCGTTATATGTTATGTTACGTAACGTTACGTTACATTATGTTAAACTAATATATTTAAATGTTCCATTTTATGTTTGTGGAAATATGCATTAACTTTAAAATATGTGTGATTAGTCAATCACTACGTGCTATAATCAGTCAAGGCTGTTGTGGCTGTTGTTGAGACATACTGGGCAGACGGAGAGCCCAGCTTACATAAACTTTTTAGCTACAAATAGAAAAGCAGCGCAGCTGCCTGTTGAGATCTGTGCAAAAATATAGTTTGTCACAGGCAGGTGGGCTTTGATTTGACCACCACTGCTGACCCACAAAATTAAGGGCGTCACTGCGGAGGGTCAAAACACCCCATGAAAATTGTGTGTGTGTGGGCTAAATGCTACAGGCCAAACAACCATGAAATGCTTTGCACAGTTTATTCAGTCCAGTCCAGTGATATCTAAAACTAGACATGTTTTAATGCTAAAAAGATGAAAACTGTGTGAGAAAAACCTGATTGATTGATCTCAGTTCCCAGATGAGACATCCAGTTTTAAACACTCTCTCTGGACACTTGCAACCTCAGAGGTACTACAACTTGTTATGACCAACAGGCTAATTTAGGGGGTTCTACTTTTGGCTCTTTCGTGTTGCCGGCAATATTTTGGCATTTAAAAAAAAACTGAGCTCAAGTTGCCAGTTCAGTAATGCCGACCACAACTTCTGTTGAGAATGCTTCCAGCGGAGACACGCCTCAAATCTAAAAACTCCACACTGTAACCTTATCGTGCTTATTTTTATCTTCAGTGAATGATGTTTTATACTCGCATGTACGATGGATTAAAGGGCTGGGCTTTATCTTGTGATGATCAGGAGGTTGCGGTCTGTGGTCTCCCACACACACAAATGCGCACACATAAATATGCCAGCATAAACACATGCACACACTCCCCCCAGATGTTTCTTGACATGGTCTGCTGTGACTCCAGTACATTTGTTTATCCCTGCATGCACAGTTAGCTCTACATGCCCTGCACAACAGAGCTCACACGCTGCTTTTTTTTTCCACTGCAGGTCTTTTCCACTCTCAAAGTCTTCTGAGTGACCATCACAATGGCTGGAGCAGCAACATCCATTAGTGTGCCTAAAATGGTACTCATGACTGGTTTTCTTGTATTTGGAATTTAAATGATTTTATCACTAAGGGCATAAAATGCGACTGAAATAGATGACGTTATCTCAGACGCCTGTGTACCGCCAGAACTTGTCATCGTGCTTATATTTCCATAACTGCATTATCAAAGGTGCCGTGGCTGAATAAGTATTCAGAAATGTTACATCATAACGGAGCTTTCTGGAAGTTGGAGTGTTTCCTGAACTAGGGAGATCTTGCAATAGGTTCACACCAGCCGCGATGCCAATGAAGTCTTGGGACACACTCAGCTGTCAAACTATAATGTAGTGGTTTACACATTTGCCTAACAAGTGAAAACTCCTGGTTTGTGGGAGGAGACACAGACCGCTCGGGGGTTTTGTCAGGAAGGGCATCTGGTTTAAAAATCTGCCAAAATCAAACATGTGGAGCGACTTCTTGTGAATAAGACAGCATGCAAACTATTTTAACTACGTCATTCGTAGTCGTTATAATATCCAACTGGCAAAATCTGTTCACAGACAGACTTAATAACATCTGCCAAAGTACTCATAATCAACTTTGTGGCAGTTCCCACCACAATGCAGTTCAACATTTTTGTAGCTCAGGTGTGTAGTGAACTTTACTTGATGAACTTTAAGTAACTGCTCATCAAAAATAAAGGTGGCATTATTAGTGTGTGACTGGCTTTTATTTTGGCCAGGAAGTGTATTTATTGTATACGTGCATGTGCAGCAGCTATCTTACCTAGCATGTGCTCCAGAACAGCTTTAAAGTTCAGAAAATTGTTGACACTTCCACAGTGATCGTCTGGTCTCCAATACGTCACTGCCTTTGTTTTTTTCTCATTTCTTCATACGGACTCACTCCAGCATTGTTGCAGCTTTTTTTAAACACACAGCATGCTTTTTCCAGCAGACAGGGCTACAGATAAGAAAATAAAAACCTGTGATAAACCATATTTTATTTCTTTTTTTCCCCTCTGGTCTGTTCCCCTTTCATGTGATTCAACTCCAGGACCAGTCTTAATGCAGATGAGCTCCAAAAAATAAAATAAAAAATACTCGTCTTCAAGTTTTCATCTCTGAGAAGAGTCTACATGGTGAAGTCTCCAAGTCTGCCTTCACAGAAAAAGTAATATTAAAATGAGAGCTACCCTTCCTGAGAAATGTATTTTGCTTTTAAAACCACATCACTTACAGCTGCTCTCCTTGCTTAATCACTACTGCTTGATATTCTGCAGTCACTTCCATCCTGAAGGTGAGAGTTTTTCAAACAGCTGCTCTGGGTCGCATGCTTTGCCAGATTGTTAACACATAATAAGCCCACACACTCTTGTAAACATCAAAGGTGCCCCTTTTTTTCAGTCCGTCCAATGTCCTTTCTGTTGTCGCTTTGAACACATATACAATTATTATGGCTGGTGGGAGGGGATGCTGCGCATGATGCAAATGCAGACGCTCGCACAATACGCATACTCACTTGTACACACAAACACATACAGCCAAGGCCCTGGCATGTCTGAAAAGAGCACTTTGATGGTGCGGCCCTCACTCCTCATTTGCAGTTTGAGTTGGCATTGACAGAGTTCTCCCGTGGTCCCCTGGCCCCTGCACACACACACACACACACACACACACACAGAGAGAGAGAGAGAGAGAGAGAGCCATGAAGGCCTCATGGAGCCTGCAGGGAGTCAAACTGCTCTCACCTGTTGTCTCTGGCAGCCTAAGAGGAGACGATTAGCGCCCAGCACTGACAATATGCTCTTTGTTCCCCTCTTTCTCTCACTCTCCCTCTCATACTCGCAATCCGTTGCTTCTGCCACTGCTCATTCCCCCCTGTTCCCAGCCTTGTGTCTTCCTCTGTTCCTAACTCTCAGTATCTCACTGTCACTCTTTGTGTCCTTCAAGCTCGCTTACTATTTCTGTCTCCCTCCCTCATTCTCTCCCACTCTCTGTCTCTATCCATCTCTAATGCCCTCGTGGCCATGAGAGCAGCATGTGGAAAACAGTTGAGCACTTTATCACAGATCATCGATGTAATCCCTTGCAAATATGCTTCGTGAGGGCGCTGAACCAGTCACATTGACTGAAGCCGGAATTAACTCATTTAGCTATGCACTGATATCAACACAGGAAGGTCAAATGTTTTAAACATTAGGATGGATTAAACTTTAGGAAATACAGCACATGTTCCACCCTGAATGCATTAGCATGTATTAGTGAGGCCTCGCCTGGCATCCACGGGTAAAAGGGTGTAAGTGAGCTGGACATGTGTCCCACAGGCCAGCAAGAGCACACAAGTCACAAACAGCCAAATGTGACAGTTCCACGGGCTGGGGCACAGATGTACAGCAGTATGAAGTGGCCTTTATGACCAGAGGGGAAGATCTCACATAGAGTGAGCAGAGCTAGCGTTCCTCAGCACACTGAAAACATAGTGGGCAACAGTGAAGTAGTACTGTAGGTGAGGTGCAGTAAAAGTCTGTCTGCTGGCTCAGTATCAGCTCTGCTTAAATATGAAAAAACTTACTCCACACTTTAAGTAAATAGAAGAATATCCCAAAGTTAATAAGAACACAACTGCACAGAGCAAACCTCGGCAATATAAAAATTTTCCAAACTCAATGTGGATTAAAATCAGAAGCTCATAAGCACATGAAAAATAAGAATAGAAAATTTGTGTAGCTGCTAGAGGAAATGAACAATGAGCATGAAATCATTGTGCAGCACTGAGTACCAGCTACAATGCAAACTGTGGAGCTGCATCAGCGGCATCCCCGAGGAAGCTGTGATAAAGAAAGTTTTCACAGGACTACGCAGTCACTATACAACGTTGCTTTTATTTATGCACAGCTCTCTTAAGTTCCCGCCACGGCATTTCAGTCAGGTTGAGGTCTGGACTTTGCACCGTTGCAACACTTTTTTCTTTTTCAGCCATTCTGTTGTAGATTTGCTGCTGTGCTCGGGATCATTGTCCTGTTGCACAACCCAGTTTAAGCCAAGCTTTAGCTGTCAGACAGATGGCCTCACATTTGACTCTGTCACTGAGTTCACGGTCGACTCAATGACTGCACGGTGCCCGGGTCCTGTGGCTGCAGAATAAGCCCACATCATCACCCCTCCGCCACCATGTTTGACAGATGGTACGAGGTTTTTGTGCTGATATGTTGTGTTTGGTTTTCCTCAAACATGGTGCTGTGCATCATGACCAAACACCTTCACTTTGCTGCTGCCATGTTCTTTCTCCTGAAAATCCTTCCAAAAAAGCCATACATGGTCATGTAAATGTACTAAATCAAAAAGCAAGCTTCACCATGTGTGTGTGTGAGAGAGACTGTGTTTAAAGCAGGTAACAGCCAGAGTCCGAGTTCATAGGTGGTTTACAGTTTGCATAAGTGCCTTATCACCCCTGCTAAAAAAGTGTTTCTGTTCACCTGACACAGCACAAACAAGTCAAGCACTGCATGTACAGCGCATGCTACACGTACCTGAACAATAACTTTACTGTGAACAGGGAGAGGAGGGTAAAACACTACACTGGCAGATTTTAGCAGATACTCTATAGCGCTATATAGATTTGTAAAAGGAGCTTTCAACAGAGACGTTTAAACTGAACTAGTGCCCTCCTGTTTCTGTTGGTCTGAACCTGCAGTGCAGCGCCTTGGTTTGCTTTGGCAGGTGAGAGCAGCTGGAGTACAAACACTACCTGTCCATTTGTGGGGACTAACATGCGATGCCGTCTCCTGGAAAAAGCGGCCCGAGGCTCTGTTTTGCATTTCCTCAGCACTGGGCTGTAATTTATAAAGTATAGCACTTTATACTCAAAGGACCAAATGCATATTATTCCCCAAAACTACCTGTAACTGTACCAACATCTCACTAAGTCTCTCAAACACGCTGTAATTCTCCTGGACAGCAGACAGTCATCCAGTGTTTATGCAATTAAGAAATTGAAGAATTCGGTTCAAGGATTTGGTTTCCTGTCCAGAAATGAAGTCTGCCTGTCTGTACTTTTCAAACAGTGAAACTCTTGTGCAATCTACCTGACGTCTGTGCTTGATTATGTTCATACATTTTTGTACTCTTCACCATCCCAGTTTATCACAAGGCTTTAAAACTTTATTTGAATAATTTATTGACTCCTTAAATTGTGTTTTCCTGTATTTGCTGGATCTCTCTTTATAAAGAGGTGTCAACTTCAATGAGACTACCTGGTTAAAGATTTTGAAATGTGATCTATAATGTTTAGTGCTGGGATGTGATGTCAGCCAACCCACTAAAAAGAAAAAGGTGTAGTAAGAAAGCGGTTTGGGTGCTCAAATAGAATAGGGAAGTGCTATATAACTACCAGTCTATTCATGTGACCTGCAGGGCACAGTGTCTGTCACACACAGTTTACATGCAGCCATCTTCATCACACAGACTTTTTGCTGCAGTTCCTTATCCAGTATTTGTGGGTTAGGCTGTAGAGGCAGTAGCAGTTCTGGCCTGCCCAGTAACAAACTCAGGTAACTTCATTACTGTTAGCACAGCCATCGCTGTGCTTTAAGGCTGCACTGATGGGCCATGACAGATTGAGTCCCCCTTATGGAATGGGGCCTCTCTGCTCCGCAACATGCTGCAGCTTTATTAGACTTCAGTATGCCTCCCCCTGGAACATGCTGCCCAGCCTGACCTGGATCGCTTCAGTACATGATTGGCTTAAAAGCCCCCAGAGCCATGGGTCAGGACTCTCTTAGGTCAGGGGAAACACTTGAGACACGTGTTGTAAATCGGCAGGCCAGAACAACCACACCAGAGGAAGCTGAAACTCTCCCGATGGTGAACACGCATCGTAACTCACACCTGCTTAACCTGGAAAGACACGAGGGCTGATCAGAGCGGGAGCGAACGCCTGAGCCAAACTAAAAAGTTTCATTACCTTATATGCACTAACTCAGTCTTTTATGACCTCGGTATCTCATCGGCAGCGTGAAACATGTTGCATTCAGAATTTATGGCTATCTGTCAAAGATTCACATACAATATTAATGTTTTTCTCCTTAAGACACAAGGTTTTCCATCCAGCTGCTGTGATAGATGAGGCATTCTTGTTAACGGGATTTATGTGAAGACGTGAGGGCAATCAATATTTCAGCTCTTCGTGTAGCCGGTTGTAGAAAATGAGACAGTTATCTATGCTGGCTGGAGCTTTGTAGGATCAGGAACGCAGTAAAGCACATTATTGAATGTTTACAGGCTCAGCTCTGCTTGATGAAAGATCCACACAGTGGCAGCTCTCCTAAAATCAAATAAGTACACTACAGTAGCATATTTGTACCAAACAAACACTATAAAGAGAACATAATATATATGTACCTGAATGCTTGTACTAGATGTTTTGATATTTTATTGGTATGAAGTTACCCAGAATTTATTTATTTGTTTATTTGTTCTGGTAGGGTCAAAAAGCTAGAACATCGAGCTGATTTGGAACCACTCTGATAACTCTTTAAATGTCAGCGTTGTAGCCCAGAAAACTGACTGCAGATCTGACATTAATGAGCCAATAACTTCCACTGATATCTCATAAGAAGCCACAGTTGACAATCACAGCCTGTCTCCCTGTGCTCACAACCTTCACAAAACTCTGTTACTACGTTGCACAAGTTTGTTGGTGCTATTTGTTTGGTTAATCACATTTAGCTTGATCCCAGGACAGTGGACTCAGGCCACCCGAACGTGCATTTTGCCCACCCGGTCAAAGGAATACATTTGTCTAACCAATGTAAAAATAACACCTCTGATTGGACGGACAACATAAAGATGGCCTCCAGTGTCACCCACTGCCCTTCCCTGATTGGTGGAAGCGCAGCAATTTTTAAACCAGCAAACATCACTGAGCAAGCATGAAACTTCAGAAAACGCCTGAGCGGTGACTGCAGTCAGGAACGAAGCACTGGATCATATCACTCACACACACACACACACACACACACACACTACAAAATACATTCAAACCTGTTATTATACAGCACTATTATTAACAACATAAACACTACAATAATGAACAGGAATGAATTCAAGAAGGTTTGAAGTCATTTGCTGTGGAATCTGGGATTTGCAGTGCGTTATGGGATGAGTAGTTCCTTCACCATTAAAAATAATTAGCACATTGTCTCGTAGCTTTACACTTTCATTTTTACATTTTCCTTTATTTTTTTAATACAAATCAAATCTTTTTATGGCCCCGATTCACCTCGTAGCTGGCTGGCTTGCTTCACGGCTCAAAACTCGTTATATAAGGATGCTCTGAAACATCAGTGGAGAAAATGAATGGTGTTTGCTGTCACTGTTGAGCTGTGTTTCCGTGTTCAAAGAGCTCTAAAGCAGGCAGACACTTCCACTGCATGGGGACGATGTCTAATGGCTCAAACACCGTCTCACCGCTAATGAAAAATCACACACACACACACAACACACAACTTGTCTACAGAATGAAACTCACTGCTGTTTTATGTAAAATCTGGTATCAAAGGGAAAACAAAATACCAGCAACTGGTCTTAAAATGGCAACTTTCAGGTGACTAATCCACTTCCCTAACCTCTGGACTGCGGCTACAGCCACTGCCAAATATTATTTCTGCAAGACCACCCGAGTATAGCAGGCTAAGAGTAGCCCCAACTGGGTTTAAAACATATATTTAGCAATGAGGTAACCCCCCCCCCCCAAACTCCCCTCTGCACCAAGCTAACAGGTACCTGACCACTCAGTCTTCTGAGCACAGGTTACTGGTTATTTCATGCACTTTCCCAACATCAGACTGATTTGAACCTAAACGGAGGGGAACATAACATGTAAGACAATCCTGTGGGTGTATCCATCATTGGTGCTTGCTGCACATGACTGATGTAGAGACAACAGAGGCGAAAAAACATAATTTATGCATCATTTCTTACACTACACTCAGGGGTTATAGAGAGCCAGAGTGATCGGTAACCGATTTCAAGGTGCAGATATCGATGAGTTGTGGTCACAGTACTTCAATGTGTAGCTACTACTACGATGAAGTATTCAAATCATAATTTTGTGTTATTCAAAGGTTGCATGAAAATAGTGAGCAGTTTAGTGCAGGCTACACTGGTTAGCTTGCAGCACTGTAACTATGTTTGGTGCAGAGTGGTTGTGGTGTTCATGGTCAGCGTTAGGTTACATCAAGGTTAGCAGACATCAATTTAAATTTAAGCTGATTATGCTGATTAGAGTCACTCACCAAACTCTACCTTTATACTGTCTAGAGGTTGGAAATCAGCCACGATAGTTCACATAGCATCTGCTTAGATCTTGTTGAATTCAGATAAATCCACAAAGTGCCGCACAGGTCTGCTGATCATAGCCCGTAAGCACAAAAATCACTGGAGCGCACAATAGAAATTATTGTGACTTAATTCTAAGTGATTCCTAGTTTCCAACTGAGTCCTAGTTTTTCCCCACCTGCTGAATCCTACTTGATCCTGACTACACACCTTTTCTGTTTGCGGAGGCAAAGTCACCCTTCTACAATGTAAGTAACAGCGAACGGAGCTAGCATTGTTTTCTATTCCCTTTGTTTTTCTCTGCTTGTGTTCTACATAACAAATGTTCAAACTGAGGACATTCATTAGAATTGGAATTTAATTAAAGTTTGCATTCCCTTGATATTCTTTTATTATTATTGTTGTAGTAGTACATGAGGTTCAGTTAGCTTTGCACAAAAATAGCTGCGATAGCTGAAATGTGCTACAAAGAGCCTCTTTTTACTTTCATACTTTTTAAAATACATTTCACAGCCTGTACTTTTTCACTTTTACTCGAGTAAAGAAGCTGAATCAGTACTTCAGCTTTTACCAGTTTTTTTTTAACACAAGTAACTGTACTTATACTTAAGTGATGAATGTTTGTACTTTTGCCACCTCAGTTTACCTTGTTAGTAATCGTAGTGTACTAGCATGTTAACAATTACTTAAATGGAGAGCTGTCCAGGATGTAGCCTGCTAAAGTGTAATTTATGGTCCCATAAATGTGTCCATCTGTGTGCAAGTTTCCATTCGGAGAGCATAAGGAGAGGGGGTTTCAGTCCTCCCAAATCCCAGATGCATGTCGCTGAATGCGGATGACCTACGCGTCTGCCGAATACTGAGTGGTTGACAAGTGGGCCGGAATAGGGAAGGAAGCGACAGTGGAGTTCACCAGGAATTGGAGACGTAGAAAAAAAAATACAGTATGAAAACCAAAGACGTGGCTGCTGTGGACACTTTTCATTGTTTTTAACTCTGAATTTCAGCTCTTTGTACGTTAGTGCTCCACTCTTCTCTGCAGCTGACTGATGGACTAACAACAGCACATGCAAGAGTAGCCCACAGACTGATTCTGCTACATGTAACTACATGCAAACCTGGTTCAGAGGTTAAGATGGCCAGATGGTGTCGGTGAAGGGGACGTGAATATCTGTACAGAATTAAAGAATTTCTTTATTGAACTATGTGGCAACATTTAGCTATAAATGAAACATTAAAGTAATGCTTCAGCACTTCAGGCGGAGTTTTTTTTCTCAGGAAACAGATGAAAATACTGATATCAGTTATATATCTCTAAACCTAAATATAAAAGAATCCTGCAGCCAGCAGCAGCTGTTTCGTTTAGCATAAATAAACAAAAGCAAAAACAAAATTAAAAAAAAACCCAACCTCAATTTTTTTTAATTCCTTGTGGATAACAAGACTTTTGTAACCATCGCATACATAGGCAAAAATAAAACTTAAATGTAGTAAATAAAAAACTACTGAGAAAGTCGTGCGTGCATTTGTTTAGAGAACTCTCGCTACCAAAAAGACAACAGAAGATTCCTGTTGAGTCGCACTGGAAACACTAAAAGCCTTGTCTGTTTTTCTTCCTGCTATTTTTTGCTAACTGTATCTCTCACTCCCCCACATGTCAGATCCATTCAAGGTTTTTCTTTCATGCCCGCTGCAGTGAGGCAGCTGTTATGAGTCAGAGTTACCAGGTCGAAACTTCAGCATTTTAAATCTTTATTATCTCTGAGATCAGTTTTCTAGTCTACAGTTTGGCATAGGGGCGCTTTATCTCACATCGTCCTCAGCGGAGTAAGTCCTCTAATCTCACAGCACGCCTCAGTGTTAGATCAGGGTGAAAAGGGTGAGTTTGTTAGCTTTTATATACCAAAATCCACAGTCCAGAGTGAATAAATGCATGAATAAAGGTTTTCTGTAGTTATCTGGTTGGAAATCTAGTTTATCATCCAGCTGTAACTGTCAGTAGTTCCCTTTGAACCAGGCAAGAGTAATTATAGCCATTTGATGTGGACTTTTTAGCTATTCCACAAAAATACAAACTTTCTGACTGGAACAGGTCAAAATGGAAAGGACTTAGCCAAATGTAAACTTAATGTGTTGTTTTTCCAGATTTCTGGAGTTTTCATTTTTGAGAGACGGGGGTAAGGTGAGACAGGATTAAAATATTGAATAGGCTTTTGGGATTATTACAAAAGAAACAGGGTTTTTATACGTCCTCTTCAGCAAACCAGGGTAAGCTGTGTCCGTTGGCTGCCGGTGAATGCGTGCTCTATGTTCTGACAGACAGAAGAATGAGCTGCTTTATTACCTCTGCACGGGGCTGCCAATCATCATACAGTGGGTATCCCTCACGCTAGTGCAAAAACACCCAGAGTATAATGTATTAAAATATATATTTCCATCCGAACAGATATTCACTGCTTTGCTAATATAATAACCTGCACTGAAAACAATGATCCTGCCATGGATACAAAAGCCCCAGACACAGGCAGGATTTCATAATCTTAACCGTGCAGTGCACTGCTCTCATTTTTATCTCTCATTAAATCACATCTCTTTCACTTTTTTCAATGAGAATTCAGCTCTTTCCACACTATGCCAACTGCCAGAGTCACGCACCCTGTTTAATCGTGCTTGATCCCACTTTATCACAAGAATCGCACGTCCGATGGAGCCAGCTCATATCTGATGGTTTTGGTTGCTGCCTTCTCTTGATTTTCATTGTTGATAAGCATCAAATTTTGAATCCGCCTTGTACGTACACAGAAAAACAGCTCGTGAGAGCCAACCAAAATGACCCTGTCATATCTCTGTGGCCTTATCAGCAGATGGAGTTCGCTTAGGTGACATTGAGATAGATCTGTTAGCGTGCAAGCGCTGTACTTTGTTATGATTTCATCCGTGGTACTTTTAAAACTTGCTGCTGGCTTAGGTTGTTCATCCGGATGCTCACTGAATATAGTAGCTTACCAGAATAAGCCCAGTTTGAGGGCTGCACATGAGTGAGACCTGCTAAAAGCTAAAAGCCAGATGCACCTTTCTTATCACTCACCATTAACCAGTATGTTACAGTATTTGGATAATGGGGAGTGATCATAGACAGCAGGGTAAATATGGAACTTTCTTATTGTTAAGTTGTTATGGTGTAAAGCCATTTTAAATAATTTCTAATGCACATTATTCATTATTGTGTATGTTTAAAAAGAGTCCTCACTCTGCAGTAAACAGCTGATATTTATAAATAAGAGGATGGACAGTAGAGATGGGCAGTCCCTTTTTTTTAAAAAACAAATAGATTGTGAATATCTACATATCCATGCCACTGTTATCGATCCACCCATCCCTGACGGGCAATCTGTCGGAGGGCACTGTGCAGCAGGCCGACCCCCACAAAACCTCACCACGTGGTTCATTTGTTGAAACTTCCAAGAATCCCCAAAATGTATCAGGTTTGAGCAACGTCACTGATGACAAAAGGGATCAAATCCAGACATTTTGATAATTATGCTCTACGCTGAGTGTAAACACACACAGAATGAATGTTACTCACCAGTAATGAGTCACATCCAGGCACCTCTGCAGATTTTATTTATGGCTGAGTCACTGGAGTAAAAATAGGACGAGATCCTCCTTTGACTAGAAAATATCGGTGGTTGTTCTGTGATTGCATTAAATTTGTCTGCATTCGGGCACCGATTGCAGGTAGTTACGGTGACCAGTTTGGATCACAAGGTGACTGGAGACAGGTTGCCTCCTATCAGGCGAACTGTGCAAACAATCACAGTGGAGTGATTTGCACTCTCAGACAAATTGGAAAAGGTTTGCAAATAATCACCGTCTGTCAAACTCATTGCAAACAGAGTTTGAGCGCAACTCATCTGCAATGTGTGTCTTTTTATTAGGGTAGTCATCTCAACTCGTTGCCAGCTGGTTGTAACCTGGTTACATTCCTACATAAAAAGCAATGTTGCTGAGTGCCTATGCCATGTTGCAGTTAAATCATTTTGCAGCAACTGCATCACGGTTTGTGGGGGAATGTCTGAATTTCAGATCTATGACGCTCTGGTTGGACTTTCTGTGTATGTAGACTGCAACAGATTTCCAACAGGCAGCAATAGACTTGTGATTTTTGCCAGTCTGTCACAATGAATCACTGCGTTATCACAAATAGATTGCATGTAATTGCCAGCTTAACCCCTTTCAATCACAAACTGATAGCAGCCTGACAGCAGACTGATTCTGTCTTATCGCAGTTTTATCACCGTCTTGACTCACCAAACTTGTGCTGAAGACGGCAACTGACTGTGAGTGGTTGCAGATCTGGTCCCTGTTTTCGGGGCGAGCATTTCAAAGGCAACAAGTTCATTGCACTGTTTTCCCTTGTGTGGCTGCAGCACTAGCCAGTTGTCTACAATCACCATACAATAAAGCTTCAATGTGAACTGAATGCAGTGCTGCAAAAAAAGACTTTTTTAAAGACTCCTTGAAACAAAATCACTTTCTTATTATTATATAATCTAAACTGTTGCATGATCACACTTTATAATTGGAGGAAATTTTCCTCTATGAACAACCCAAAACTGTTAGTTCATGACTTTCGTTGCTATTTATCAATTAAGCAGTCATGAGTTAGTTTGTAAAAATGTAGTTATTAGCAAATAAAAACCACTGACGCTCATATTTTTTAGCCTCCAACTACTTTGCTGTATTAATGGAAGCCGTGTTGTCGTCTAAGTAACCTCAGAGGGTAACGTCACTCTCCTCAGAGGCCTGTTATTGCCCAGCTGCAGTGCTAACTGGCACATGGGTAGTAAGGTGATCCACAGGCTATCAGCAGGCCATCGGTATCATCTTGGGTATCTGTGTCATTTCTGGCATGTTCCAACCCAGGAGCCAGATTCTCTTTCCATTTCCACTGCTGCATCACAAAATCAAAGATGAAAGATAGCTGCCTGCCTCCCCGGCAACCTACCCTCGGAGAGGAGCGCCGATCTCCTTCGCCTGAGCTTTCCAATTAAGTCTTTGTTTAATTTCTGGCTGCTCAGTGTTTCCGCACACCACCCAAATTCCATAACAGCGCTACCTTATGCTGCAGCACACTCTGCCAACACTTATCACATCAGCCTGCGACTGAAGGGAGCCAACCGTTTGTTCAACCTCACATTTTCGGGCACGTTAAAACACAAACTGCAGTTCACGCCATCAGATGGCATTGGTCTGGTCTTGCATAAAACAAAAACCCTGAAATCTTAGACAAGTATCAGAACAAGGCAGAACTTTGTCTAGCCTGCCCCCCACACACACCCCCACACCCTCTATGCACACACACACCCCACCCGCTGACCCCCACCACCATGTGCCAAAAATTATCATACAAGTTTCTCTTTGTATCCATATTTAAAACATGATGGAGAAGAATTGAGCCTTTATATGAGGGGGAGCTTGCGTGTTTATCCAGCAGCTCCAGCACCAGGAAACAAGAGAAAGCCCCCATTGGTAGCGGTGGAAGCAGGAAAGGGTTGGAGACTGCGGGGCTGGCAGGAGGAGAGGTGAATGGAGATGGGGAGAGAGAGAGAGGAGGAGAAAGAAACTCTTTGAGTGACAGTAATTTGGGAACCTGGACTTTTTATGACATTTCTCCTTTTGGGAAAATATACAAACTTCGGGGTATAGGACTTGGGACCAAATAAAAGACATCTTTTACCATCAAAAGGTCTGTGTGTGTGTGTGTGTGTGTGTGTGTGTGTGTGTGTGTGTGTGTGTGTGTGTGTGTGTGTGTGTGTGTGT
>JAVDPK010015007.1:0-14450 GCA_034780415.1 Cichlasoma orientale
TTGAAAAAGTTAAACTTCCAAATGTATGTGTATGTGTGTATGTATATATATATATATATATATATATATATATATATATATATACATACACACATTTGGAAGTTTAACTTTTTCAAACATTTTTACAGATTTATGTTTGTGTGCAAACTGGGAAATGATGTATATGTGTAAGAAAGCGGCAGATTAAGACAGAAACACGTTGCAGTAGAAATATTTTTAAGAAGAAACATCTGTCACTCGGTTTGAAAAGTGTTTGCAGGGCCTGTGATAGCTGAAGTGTAACCAGACAGTGACACAGAGCATTAAACAATGACAGAGTGTTTCAAGCATTGCAGGATTTCTATTATCTTCATGTGTCTGCACACATTTTTGCTACACTCGTAAACTGCATTGAGGTCAACACCATAAACTTTAGTGCAATAAAAACAAAACCTTTTTAAAGTTCTTTAAAGTTAACCATATGTTATTTATGTCAGTCAAGATCAGATACAGCTGAATATAGGAGACAAAAGGATATTTAGCCATACCAGATTAATGTATGACCCAACAATATAGCTCTTTATTTAAGTCAGGAATAAAAAAGAACTCTACCAACTTCTAAACATGTCACATTATGGAAGACAAAAAGCTTTGATTCTGTTTTACCACTAAAGTCTCTCAGAACTGTGGTTTCTATTTTTGTGAATTAATACTGCCCACTACAAAGTGCAGTTAGCCACAGTAAATAACAGTTTAATTGACAACATGCTTTAGATGAGCTAATTTTTAGTCCCACTTTTCCTCCACCTTCTCAGGCCCTGAATATTACAGCCATATGACTATACACACGTGTGTGTGTGTGTGTGTGTGTGTGTGTGTGTGTGTGTGTGTGTGTGTGTGTGTGTGTGTGTGTGTGTGTGTGTGACCTTGGGCAGTTTAATAAATATCTGTATTATCAAATTCACTACAATGTTCAGGCCAAAGGTCGTGCAGTTTCATCTGCAAGAGGTTACAAAGAATTCCAAATATTTATCTCTCGTCACAAATTAGATCCACAAAAGGACACTGGCCATAGCTGCTCCAGCAAAGGGGCTGGAACCTCCAGCTGATAATGAACACCACACCCATTTAAGAACAGGAAACATAGTTATCAGAAATAAATAAATAAAGACTTAGGACGCAGAACATTCATTGTGTTTCTCCCTGGTTTGTAAATTGTCCTTTTTGCAGCAAAGAGAAGCATCCATCTGCAGCAATAACCATCCACCATGTAGAATGGCTCAGCAAAGCCATCAGAAGACCGTCTCTCATGGATTCATCCATTAGGATTGGATACCCCCAGAAAATACCAGTCATGTGCAGGTGTGCAGAATAATTTACCAAAGCACATTCATATTCATATGAAAATGTAACAAGAAACATAACTGTACTTCAACATTTCCTCAAGCACAAACAGTAAATCTGAACTTGGCTTCACAGCTGCTGCCATCTTAGGGCGGTAGCCAGGCCTGCCTAGCCTCTAACCTGCTAGCAGTCAGCTAATCAGCTTGCTAATAATCTCACACATATTTAGTTTCTTCCCTCATCTTTCTGCAGTATAACAGGGCACATAGCACTCAAAATGAACGTG
Organism: Cichlasoma orientale; assembly: GCA_034780415.1. Lineage (NCBI taxonomy): Eukaryota > Metazoa > Chordata > Actinopteri > Cichliformes > Cichlidae > Cichlasoma > Cichlasoma orientale. Next base: position 1,610 of record JAVDPK010015007.1, read on the forward strand.
CATCGAAAACTAACTCACAGAGGAGTTTGTGTCACGACGAACGCCTGTCAGACTCAGCTCAGCTTCAAAGCTGCGTGTCTTCTCACTTAATCAACATATTAGACTCATCAGTTTCAAGCATAAATATTTTTGTAAACGTATCTACAACAACTTACATGCAGAGGACATAAAACACTCAGTGGTGAACACAAGCTTTAGATGTTTTCACATTGTGTTCTATTACATAAAATAGGTAGATAAGTTAAAACTATTTATAACTTGTTTAATCTTATTGAATGAGACTACAGATGTTGCTTTTGGGGACAGCCGGTGTCATCATGCCACACACAGGACCATAGTGGTGGGGGTAGCCTAATATTAGTGTTTTACTTCTGATGATTGCATTTGTGTTAATTGTGTTAAGCTTATTTTGCAGAATAAAATATGTGACAAACTTTTATTTCTTACTGAGCTTATTTTCCACAATGATTAAAAAAAAAACAAAAAAAATTAAAAATCCATGGCAACGCTGACATCCAGGCTGGCCTGCAAAAGAAAATGTCACCCTTGCAGCACTTTTCTCAGGATCCTTTTTGTTTCCAGTTCAATTCATTTTTTTTAATTAACCTTATCAAGCTCGAATGGACTTTTTTGTTTTTTACATGTCGCACTGAAATTGTGAAGAAATGTACATCTGAAAAGGAAATGTGGTTTAGTCACTTAAATGTATTCTGCTTTTAAGACTCCACTAATTCTAATCTGCCAGTATTTTTTATAATCTTGGTTATTATGGTATCCATTATACAGTGTCAGCAAGCTCAAAGTATAAGAAAACAGCGGAAGCAATCTCAACCCAACACAATGGATTTTGTCAGTCTGAAAATGATGTTCTCTGTTATCCAGTTTTTTCTCCATGCAGCCATTCAGCTTATAGTTAACATGTTTTTACATATATGTTAGATCACTTACCTAAAAAAAAAAAAAAAATTTATTACAGCTTCTGTCCCAAAAAATGTGGCACAATATATGAAATCTATATATAATAAAAATGTAGTAGTAGTGGAGTAAAGTGTGGGTATCCTAAACATTTGAACAGGCTCTTAAAACATCACATCCTCTAGTAGACGGACATTAAGAAGGTACTAGGATTTGCATGATTTGCTTCAGCATAATGTTTTGGAATTGCAAAATGCGTATTGACAGCTACATTGTAGTTTCATGTTCTGATATTTGATTTTTAAAGCAGTGGTTCTCACGCTTTTTACAGCATGCGCCACTTCAAGTTGAATTTCAGTTAGCTGAACCTCCAGGTACCAGGAGAAACTTATTTTCCCTATAAAAATCACATTCATTCTACTTAGTTTCACTCAATTTTTCCCCCAGATCGTCCATGCCCCACCTGCAGCGGCTCTATACCTCGGACGTTGGTCTAACATATGCTAGACGACATATAGCAGTAAATGACATGAGTCCACTAACCGTTTATAAATACCTAATTAGGGACTTTCCTCACAGTGTGGGGACTTCTAAACAATTTTGTGTTCACTGTATTGTTGCAACAGGCACATCTATACATCCCAACTGTTGTCAATCATGTGTACTGTCTTTGAGTCATACTTTTATAAATGACTTTGAATTGAATGGGGTCAAGTTGGCAACTACATGCAATCTGTTTCTGATAGTAAGATGATTAATAATGATAACTGGCAAGAATCTGCTTCCATCTATATCTCACATTATCAGCTGCAGGTGCAAAATACATTTCATTATGCATAACTGTGTATGTGACAAATAAGTCTCATCTCATCTAAATTCACATTAACTACTTACACTTAGAGTCCAGCAAGAACTTCATAGATCCAAAAGAGAAACCCAGAAATTCCTCCACAGCTTAAATGCAAAATGACATCAGTGCACAGCAGCCTCGCTCTTATGTAGGAATATAACTAGAATACAACTAGTTGAGCCAAGTCCACTATTTCAAAGAGACGTGCTCCAGAGAAGTTGCACTCACTGGCACAGACTGACTCAGATTGATTGCAACATGTTGGCAATCTGTCTGCGTTTATAAATTAGACAGCAATTATTTCAAACCTTTGCCAGTCTATCTGAGAGTGATTGGAGTCGGTCTGAGTCGGTCTGCAATTGTTTGGAGAGAGGTTTCCTCCCACCAGGCAACCTGTGCAATCACCTCGCAGTAACAAGTTGGTCATCACAACTACTTGCAACACTTGGCAACTACCAAATATTTCTAGTAACAGGGAGGTTGTGGTTCTATTTTCAGTAGTGTGACTGTGCCATTAGATACCCCAGTTTGTAGTAATTCACTGCCTGATCTCATATACATCGTTTTGATAATATAAATAAGTAGTTTAAAACAAAGTCACGTGATTCTGACTGAGGTCACAGGTTTCGTACATTCAGTATTTCTATATAAACATGTTCAGAAAAAATTAAATTAAAATCATACTGTAGATATAATGTGTATGTTTTTCATACACTTCTACTGAATAATGTAACCCTGTCACAATTTTATATCCTGGTTTTCAATTTATTTTGATTTTCTGTTTTCCTGCTCCTGCCTTCCCAGCCACTCTAACTTGGTACACTTTCTTCGCACTTGCATCATCGGATCTACCCTGCCCCCTTACTCACCTGCCTCCACTTCATTCATTTGCCTCAGTGCATATACCAGCAGGCCACAGTTCACTGCCTGCATTTGGAAACCGAATTGGGTAAATATGCCACATAAAAGATACCAATTTGAGCAAAAGATGAACCATCAGCTCTGAACGCAGATCTCAGAAAACAGTAGTGTTAAGTGCTTGATGATGCCAGTAGCTGAAACAGCTCATACAGGGAAAACCCAAGCAGCTCACAGTATTTGTTTGCCTTCATCTTCTCTGTCTTGTTACCTCCAGCTTGAACACACTGCTCTTACCACACTGCAAGGAAACTAGTAATTGAGTTAGAAAGAAAAAAAACTGTGTGTGTTAACATCGGAGATTCACTGTCTGCCGTTCCTGTGGCTGAAAAAGCTTGCCAGCGAAGCTGCTCCTTGTCAGCAAAGACATAAGAAGCTAAGCTGACGGAGTGTGTTGACACGTGAGACAGAAGACAGGGTCACACCACTACACAGATGCAGGCAGATAAAAGGAGAGAGTGAGAGCTCACAAGAACCCCAGGGGAGCAGAGAATACGCAAGCTTGAATATCAACTTGCAGAGCTTTGACAGAGATGATGCTGCCAGCTCCGCATTGGCTGGAGCACACAACAGCTGTCCTATAAGACTCCAGATAAGATCTCCCTCTGACATAAGTCAGTAATCTCATTCATTGCTTATTACTGTATTATTCACACACTGGACATTTTGTCAAGATAAAAAAAAAAAACTATATATGATATAATCACATATGGTATTCTCAGTGTTTTTTGGGGGGGTTTTAGATATTAACCAGTCAGAATGTGGAAATGAATGTTACACCCTGAAGAAGGTGATGACAGCCAAGCTATATTGTCTGCTTGCCCGAAGGCCTCACCTTCCAAATCATCTGAGAAATAAAGGCTGGTATGCCGTCTTTTTTTGGGCAACCTCTAAAAAGCATCAGCCACAAAAAATGTCAAAAATGACAGAACGTATCCATTTAGTGATATGATAGATAGTATATATGGCATGAAAGACTTATCTAAAAAAAAAAAATTCTGTTTAAATGTATTTTAGAAAAGCTCTGAGTCGACCAGATAAAATTCACAAATGTGATTATGATCTCCAGTTTTTCATTTGCTGCAAATTGTTACCTTTAGTGCCTAGAGTGGTTTCTTTTAAGTAAAGGATGGGCATATGTGGACTCCATCCATGTGTCTTATTTTCACAAAGCAGCTTGATTTTAATATTTTCTTTTTCCTTCCAATTTTTGGTTGGTAAAACTAAGAACAGCACACACTAACAACAGATGATGCATTTATTTCAGCCAGTAAAGATCAACAGTTGGCTCACAGGCAATCCTTTATTAAGAGCACATCTGCTGCTAAGACACTAACTTGTAAGCAATTCTTTTAGGATTGGTATTCCAGAAAGGCATCTTGGAAGCTGCTTAATTCCAAACAACATGTCATCGTTTTGGAGGTGGCAAAAGCAAAGGCATTCTGCACTTAATTAGAAGTACAGATACTTGTGTTAAAAAATACAAGTACAGTATTACATAAAGTCGAATCAGTAAAAGTTGCAGTACTGATTCAACTTCTTTACTCAAATAAAAGTGAGAAAGTGCAGGCTCTGAAATGTGCTCAAAGTAAGAAAGTAAAAAAGTAGCTGGCTATTTTTGTGCAAAGCTAACTGAACCTCATGCTATATTAATAAAAATAATAATAATATACAATAATATAATAGAAATGTACAATAAAAACCTTTTTTTTACTTTGTCTCCATGCCTAAACAGAAAAATGAGTCCAATCAGAGGTTAAAGTGGGATTCAGCAGGTGGGGGAACCCTAAGGTCGGTTGTAGTGGCTCAGCTGGAATAAAGAAAATCACAGCTCACAATCATTTCTATTGTGAGCTGCAGCAGATTTTCTTTGTGTACAGGTGACCTGCGCTGCTGCTTCTAGATTTACACAACTGAATTCAACAAGATGTAAGCAGATGTTTCACAAGCTATCTTGGCTGATTTCCATCCCCTACACTGACAGTGTTTATACCGTCTTTGTGCCAGTCAGCATACAGCTTAAATTCAAAGGTTACACTTGATGTAACCAAACTCTGACCATGAACACCACAGTAACTGTACACCAGTCCAACACAGAGCTTTGTGAAGTCATTGCTCACTCTTTTCTCTAATTATTTACTTTTACTAATTATCAATCAAAATCAATCTTTTACTCTCAAACAGGACATAATCATTTTTTCTATATACCAATGTAATCACATTTACAGTTGCTCTATTTACACCGTGAAAGGGAGATTTTAAGATTGCACTTAGCTGATGGAATAATAAACACTCTCAAAGTGTGTGACCAAAAACAAATGCCTATATTCAACTGAGTAGGAGCATCTGTTGATATATGATAAACCTATTGAACTGTACAGAGCTCCTCTGTGGGGAGAAGTTATTTCAAGCACCATAAAGTGTTTAAAGTCACTCCACATTTCCTCTGAGACTGTCACCCATTAACGTAACAACTTAAAACTCAAACAGCCTGTTTATCACTATGACCATGTTGAATGGTAGTATGGACAAATTGAAGCATAATTATGGCTTTGGGTTGTGAAATAATTTTCATCACCACAGAAAGCACTCCTTTCAAATTATTCAGGTTGGAGGACTGGAGAGAGTGAGATTCTATATAAAAGAACCACTGCGATATTCATCATCAAAAGTCTGGCGCGCGGGAACCATTTGCAGAGAGAATCCCTGGAGAGGCTCCTATTTGGAAAACGAGAGAGACTTTCAGGACAGAGCGATAAACATGTAACAATCAGATAAGCCCCCCCTGCATTAGCACATTGGTGATATCCTCCCTAGCTTCCAAACACTAATTACACATCAAACATCTTCATAACAAATTAAACACATCATTTATCAATGAGGCTGAAAATATTAATGATTAAAAAAAGAGTCATCACTTTCTTTTTTTTTTCAAAAGGAATACATTTCTTAGACAATAACTTGGACTTCTTTAATAGTTAATCAAACAATAACTACATCTATTTTTATATTACAAATATTTTAAAACATAATAAAAGATGCTGTTTAAACCTCCACAAATCACTATTTTTGTGTTAATTTATTATGATTATAGTCATTGATACTGTAAAGCTGTACTTTTGAAGTTTATGTAAAATTTCCCCCAAACAATAGTAACACATTAACAGAAAACCTACGCCTAACCCTGCTGTTCCCTACAAGGCTATTCCTGTTTTCATTTTCTGTCACATAGTTTATTATGTAGTACTATGTGGTACTGTGTAGTACTGTGGTAACATTAATGTGATATTAAGCTGGTATGTTTATGTTACATGAGAAGCTGTCAGCTCAATACCTTTGAAATCCCATGGAAGTCAAAAATGGTAACATTATAATACTGAAATTAATTATCTTTTATGTTCCAAACACGCTTTTGTTTCACCACATCACTCCGCTCTGAGTGCTGTAAATGCTCAAATGCTGTCCATGATAATCATAGATAATAAATAATTACAGGCACAGGAAAAAACTTGGATGTGTCGCAAGAAATCAGTCCTCCTTAGGAAACAAAGTCTCCTAACTACAGAAAGAAAGAAAGAAAGAAAGAAAGAAAGAAAGAAAGAAAGAAAGAAAGAAAGAAAGAAAGAAAGAAAGAAAGAAAGAGAAAAAAAAGAGGTAGGGTATAGTAGAAACGAGGAGTGACATGTTTCCTGAGATCTCCAAATTCAGGCTGCAGCTATTCTCTGGTGAGGGAGCGTGAGGAAAGAAAAAGCAAGACAAATCCAGTGTGAGTGCTTTCTTGCACATCTTGTACTGACACACTTAGTTGGCCTGCCATTTTGCTAGCATACCTGTTTTACATATGGTGAAAGAATCTTAAGAAGAGCTTATGAAGATGCAAAGAAAGCGACAGACATAAATTGAGATGTAGAGTGGAAGAGTGGGGATAGTGGGAGTTAGAAAGAGAGAGAGAGTGCCTTTGACTTCCTGGACACTGCAAAGGATACAGACCTGAATATTAACTCAGACACTAGTTTTAATTATTGATTATCAAAGAGAGTTTGCTGACAAAGCCTACATGTGCTCCATGAACAATCAGCTTAACGGATATTTCAAAGCTAGGGATGTGTAGAATATAGCACCCAGAAACCCAAGAGCAAAAGCATTCTTGAAAACTTTTATATTGCCTTAAGTCTTGTGAGACTAAACACTGAAATCTTAAAGCAAAACCCCATGTAATACAGAAAGGAAGCTAAGTGGATGCTGGTAGTTGGTACTAGCGCTGCTCATATCAGTGTTGTGGTGAGTACATTCTTTAGGAATAGACAGCCTGTGGATGTAAAAGTGGAGGAAAATACAGTACTGCAAAAAAAGAGCCTTGATCTGGTTTCTGTGCGGCTGAAAAATGGAAATGGATTTTACAGTACTGTGCAAAAGTCCTGATCCACTCCTCATTTCTTTATGTTTTGCTTCCAAGGAATCAGAGGTTCTTGTAATTTTTAAAGTGGTCTTGAGCAATAGTTTCCCAGCTTTCTGATGGTCTTTCAGAGTTTTTCTTTGGGCATTGGTTGCTTTTTCACTCATTTTCAGTTCGGTCTTTGTACCTGACCATTTTTAGCTTAATGTTTTTTGCTTGTTAAGCCACTTATCACTGACCTCTGAATCATTCAAACATAAAAAATTAAAAAAAAAAAAAAAGCCTCCTAACTCAAGGTGCTGTGTGTATCAAACATAACAGACAACCTAGCAAAGTACTAATTTTAAATTGTATCTTCAACCCCACTGAACACTTATAAGATCAGCTTGGGTGTGCTGTTCCTGCCGGAGCGACTAACACAACCACACTGGCTGACTTGCGACAAATGTTGGTTGAAGAATGGGATGCCATCCGGCAGCAGCGTGTGACCGAGCTGGTGACCAACATTAGGAGGATGTAAGCTGTTGTAGCTGTGTGTGGTACTTCTGAGGCCACTGTTTGTTAAATTGTTAAATTGCCAATATGTCTTGTTTCTTCAGACTTCAATCATCCAATCCAATGAATGACGTCAAACAAGAGTCAAAACCCACATACTCGACTCTGCTGCTCAACCTACAAAAGCATTTCCTTGCAAATGTGGTACCACTTAATAAACAGGATAATAAAAGATTTATTGCTGAGAAGCATTGTTAGAACAAAGAAATAATCAAACACAAATTTATTTATTTATTGTGCCGAGTTTATCTACAGCAGATGAACAGTATCTGAAAGTCCTGGCCTTAAGAATTAGTAAAACATCCAGCAAAGGCCTGACACAGGACCTGAGAGATGCATCTGAGCCTTCAGTTGATCCATCTACTCATCGCTGAAGCCTCAGTGGTCTCAGTGCAAGGGTGGCTGTCAAGAAGCCATTCTTAAGGAAGGGAAACAGGGGAAAGAGGCTGAGCTATGCCAAATTACACAAGTACTGGAATGAAAATCAGTGACAACAGGGCTGATGCAGTGATGAAGACTTTTTCACAGTACTGTATATACCACTTTTCTGGCCTTACTGACTATCATGTCACATGTACCCATTCATTCATACAACACTTCATTCTACGGATGTTATCTACTTTACAACCCACCTTTGGCCCTGTGACAGCTGGGATCGGCTCCAGCCCTATGAAGGCCCAATCAGGACATGTAAACATCACACAGAACGGCCCCCAGCTGACCAGGAGGTCAAAACCTGGGAACTTCTTGCTGTGAGGTGCAGCGCTAACCAACTGCATCTCCAACAACCAGACACAGCCACTGTTTCTATCTCTCATTTCTGCATCTCATTAGCCTACTGGTTCTGTCATGCTGCATTGTGGCAGATGATTACTAACGCTTAATTTCATTTGTATAATTGAACATAATTCTCACACGCTGCAGATGAAGTCTGAGCGACATTGCGGTGGCCCCGAGGTAACTTAGTAGTAGCCTCTCCTCCCTAATCTGTGTTCAAATTCAACTTAGCTCCCATGACTTCATTTCATACTTCACCTCCCTTCCAGTCACAACTACTCACGCACATAGACACACAAGTACAAACACATCACACAGAAGCATGCGAAACATGCTGGCACAGACTTGAGTGCACAGGGGAGTCCAGCTACAATTTAAGACATTTCCGGAGAATCTTTAAATCACAAACAATCAGCCTACACAAATTAGGTTGCTATGCATGGTAGAGCAGAGGTTGATGTGTGTATGATTACAGTAAGCAGCTGTGATTGTATTTTCTTCACTGATCTTTTTCTCTTACACTGTGATTATTTTTACATTTACTCTTACAATTGAGATAACAGTAACAGCATGACGAGAGATGCTGAAGCCACTTTATGGTTCATGGTCGGAAAGGGAGATGCATGACACACTATCGACCTTTGATTAGTTTTTGCACAATATTCTGTTTAACATGAGTGAAATCTACAAACTGGGAAAAGCATAATGCTTTCCATTCCTATCCCATCTGTTAGGGAGCTCAGAGTAGCAGGAATCTTTCTTTCATGATGCTGAGTGGCTTCAGAACAACTTGTTCATGTTAGGCCTGACCTCTACGTGGCCGAGCCAGTGTAGATGGCACTTTACAGCATGGAACCACTCAGAACCCTGATGGCAAGGCACATAAAAAAAAAAAAAAAACACTAGGAGGATAAAGGGGGACCGGAAACCAGTAAGCTGATCATGTCATACTGACATAACAGTTATTATTTCACAGGCTTATTTTTGTGCCATTCATACAGCATCGTCATATTTAAAACTGAAAAAAGCGAAAAGGATTTATGAGTCTGTGAAACAGATTATTATTTAAAAATAAATAAATAAATAAAAAAATGCTGTGACCCAGTAAATATCCTGACAGTGGAAATTAGGCTTTTAAAGGTATGACTAATTATTGAAGCCTCCCCAATATTAGCTAGATTAATCCCTTAAGGCATCTCTGTGCGTTTGCAGTTTAAGGGTGGTGGGATGAGCTTTAGAGGTAGTCATATGGTGCCCGTGGTGTGTGTGTGTGTCCTTCAGGCAGTGTGTGTGAATGTGTGTTTGTTTTGTGTATATGGCACAATCTGGTCACCCGCCCAGAGTTTTTCTGCCAAAGGCTCCCTCAAAGGAAGATTTTTAGTGAGCATGTTTGAGAGTCATTGTTGACCCCCCCAACATAAACGAGCTACCGCACTGATCAAGTAAAGATTCGGATGAACTTTAAGTGCAGCCTTCACATTTGCATTTTTAATTTGGAAACCAGTGTACGCGACGAATCGCATCAGTGACACAAACACTCAGAACCGAAGATGTATATACTTCCTGTTGTTCTATTTTGGTTTCTCTTTCCCGTTTTCCTCCCCGTCTCCCCACCTCTTTTCTTTTCTTTGTGTTGCACGCTGCCAACGCTCAGCGGTAGACAGAAATGTTGAAGTTGAACCCAAGCGCCTCTTTCAGATCAAAGAGATGAATATGAGCTTTTAAAAGGGCTCAGTCCCTTCAATCCAATTTCAGTGTTACAGTTTTCCTGACTACTTTGAGCCTGGGGAAGTGTTTTGCTGAAAAACAGGCCACAGAATCATTCTCACACTATGCTGGGCCATAAATAATGAAGCGCCATAAACAACTCCTTCTATCTTTTTACTGTAGAGTGGAGAACATTTACAGTATTATAGGTGTTAGGAAGAACACAGTTATCCTACTGTTACGATGTGCCTGAGGTTTTGCTGCTGTGAGAGAGGTCCCTGCCTAGTGTTGAGTTGTGCTCTACACTATGGTAATGGCCATCTGTTGGTAGCGCAGCAGTGCAGTAAACTACCTCTAATAGTCATACAAGATTAGACACGCACATACTAACACACACAAAGCTACACACAAAGCTCCAAACAAAGCAAAACCTTCAAACACACACGGTACAAGTGTGACCTCACTCCAGTCACAGCAATATGTGTGTGTTTGTATTTCAAAGGCTTGTCTATAATGCTCTGGGGTGAGTCATGGAGGGGACAGGGCAGGATTGAGCCTCAGCATGAGAGTCAGGGTTGTGAATTCATATTGTTGATGCCATAAAATGTTTGGAGGACACATACTCTCTATGTCTGGCATGCAAAAAATATACTTTTGCCAGGGAAAATATATTTATATACTTGCCACCTTGACGTGCTTGTGGTGCTCGTATGCCTCAAGACACCCTAGAGCTCATCGAAAAGGAGTTTATTCTCCTTATAGGTTCACCCAAGCTGGACAGATCAAACCAATACTTGTCCTCAGAGTTGGGATAGGCTGCTAGACTCATCAAAAGTTGCTAACATCAGTAGTGTGAGCCAGAAGGAATCAACTGACAAGAAGATGGAATTCATGAACTTCAAATGTAAGACTAGAATCATCTTCTGGAACATCTGAGCCACGTGTGAGGCAGGGAAACAGGTGCAAGGAACATGTGAAAACCTTCAGGTGTGTGCCATCTGTGAGCAGCGACGGACAGGATCAGGTATACACAGGACCAACACAGATGACACAGTACTTTACTCTTTTAGGGATGACTACCAATATCATGGAGGTGTGGCTATAATCCTGAAGAAAGGAAATGAAAGAGGTCTGATGGAATGGAAATCTGTCAAATGCTGACTACAGATAAGAATGAGGGGGAAGCTCATTAATAAATCTATTATCCTGTATTGAATTGCAACAAAGTGGGGGAGACAGGGTAGGTGAGGTTAGCTGTCATAGCATAGACATGTCGCCAGTTCCTACAAAATTCATCATAGCCTCTTTATTCATAAACTAGATCATCACATGGAGGTTTTTTATCTTCACTGGAAGATGCAGACTTTACTAGCAAAGTTTCTTTGGTCTCTTTCACACATCAAATTATACAGCAAACCTATTGTCTTAACACATCTGCAGAACAAGAAGGCTTGAAGATCGACTGGAAGAAAATAGAGTTGCTTGTACAGAACAATCTAAACCCCCTAACCAATCCAATCAGACATAACTTACCTGCCAGAAGAATTTACCTACCTATGTACTTTGGAATCAATGGACATGCCAGTGCATCCAAATTATATTGTTGATTTAAGATGACGCAGCAGCCCAAGCAACCTCTGAGTTTCAACTTGTGTCGAAAGTGAGGACCTCAAACTACATACCAGATTTTAAACTGTGCCGATAGAGTAAAACCAGAGCTATGATCATCACCGTATTAGTGTGTTGTGTAGTCATGGACAAGGCAGGTGCTACCTAAAGACCACCAAAGGTAGACTCAAATGTAAACACTGTCTCCAGGTGTACAACAGGTGGAGTGACACACCTGGAAGTGTCAGGCCTGTGATGTGCCACTCATCATTGTGGTGGACAGGAGCTGTTTTCTGGAGTGGCACAAATAATTTGTGTGCCATCTTATTTTGACACCTGATTGTTCTGTAAATAGTTACAAAAAAATGCCCGAGGCATGGCCTGCATTTTAATGCAAATGGTTGTATCAAACTTTGTTTTCTAAATTTGTATATACATTTCTGAAAATTACAGCTTATATTTGTATTTTAAGTTGTAAAAATACTTCATTAAACATGTTTGTGGTTTTTACAGTGAAAACATTTTTCTATTTGCACTTTAGGTTTTTTTTGTGTGATTTTAGGTCCAATGCATTAATATACAGTAGTATGTCAAAATGAAAAAAAAATAACTGCACAGTCAGACGTGTGAGGTTGTGCTGAAAAAAATGATACCAAAAAGGCAAGGTAAAGAGTTTTCAAAGTGAAATATAAGGCTAAAATCATAAATGTTCTAATCCATATTATGACAAGAACTACTCAACTAAATAAAGAAAAATAGTCTATCTTTACTTTAAGAAATGTAGGTCAGTTAATCAGAAATATTTCAAGAACTTTGAAAGTATCCTCAAGTGCAGTCGCTAAGACCATCAAACATTACAATGAAACTGGTAACTTTGCTTTTTCTATGCATTTTGACCTTTCATCTACAATTAAACAGCATTTTATGTCACTGAAAAGCCTTTGAAGAACTGCAAATTTTTCAGAAACTGCATTTGTGCATATTTATATCTGGACGGGGAAAAACAAAGATTTTATCTGTGTTTGTTTGACTTAGGCTTCTGATTAGTCAGCATTTCTATACAGTTAGAGTTTTGGGGGGGGGGGGGGGGGGGGGGGGGGGGGGGGGGGGGGGGG
>JAVDPK010015038.1:0-17739 GCA_034780415.1 Cichlasoma orientale
GTGTGTGTGTGTGTGTGTGTGTGTGTGTGTGTGTGTGTGTGTGTGTGTGTGTGTGTGTGTGTGTGTGAAAGAGAGAGTGAGCACATTCCACTCAGGGACTCGTCCGGCCTCTCCGGATCTCAGCGCAGTGCGTCGCTCTAATCCTGCCTTCCTGTTTTCCTGCAGGAGTAGTGAGGCGGAGAGGAAGAGCAGATCTGATAATTAGCCTGATAACAGTCACAGTCAGTTTACCTGAAACAGAGTGGGGAAAAGTACAGGGCAGAGTCCAAGTCACACTATGCAACATTTTCACTTTTATTGACGCTATTCAGAAAGCAGAACTGCCCCATTTACTACATTAAAGATTTAACCCGGCAAAACTGGGAATTACAGCATGTGTACTCGTTTATTTTTACTAAGCCAATGTGGGAAACAGTGTGTCCTGCGTATGCTGGGGGTGGTCCATGCATTACATTCTCCTGCCTTATCACCGAATTTAGCTTTTATCAACCATAAACACAAACATTACCAAAACTTAACCAAGTAAACAAAACCAGAAAGCCACGGTCGACTAATCTGATGGTTGTTGGTTCGATCCTCAGCTCCTTCATTCCACCTGTTGAAGTGCTCTTGTGCAATATACTGAACCCCAACAACTGCCCCTGATGTGTTCTTAGCTCACAGGAATTGTACCCGCTGTGGTCTTCTGACCACTTCAGCAGGTTATCTTGAATATGTCGACATCCTTGAATGCTGACATGTGACTGGCTGATTAGATTGCATTAATAAGCAGTTGCCACAGGTTTGCATTATAAAGTGTCTGATGAGTGTAAACCGGCCATTTGTCAAGTTTTTTATCTGTTTATTACCTTTTCTGTGTTTGCTATGCACAAAATTTAAATGGATCAACAATGCAAACAATGTACAGCTGTGAACAAGCAATGACCAAAACATATGCAACTGTTTAATGAATAATTTAAGGTTGCATTCATGAAGAATTAAGGAGGACTCAACTACAGTTCTGTATTTTGTGTATCTTGAGAGAAATAGCAAGCTGAAGCTACAGATCATTCCTCATTCAATCTTTTTCAAACAGAAGCCTGTTAAAATCTTCATCTGTTAAAGACAATCGATAATAACTGAGGGGAAAACTCTGACATGTGAATTTCAGTGAGAAATTAAAAAAATGGCACTAACACAGTGAAGTCCTGCACAAACGAATGGGTACGTCTGCAGAGAGGTAACCTGAGAGCATTATGCAATTTTTAGACTGAAAGCCACTTAATGTTGAAATAGGGATTCTGTATTTCCTGCCGTGAATCACAGAAAATATTTTGGCACACCGCAGTGTACCTCTAAATGTTATTGACTGAATTATATTGAATTAGGACAGGGTGAAAGGCATACCAGACATCAATATTCAGTTTCCCCAATGCCTCAAACATCCCTGTGAGAGATAGAGGTATGTGTGAGGAGGTCACAGAAACATAGTTATCGAATAAATTACTTCGACTTTACGTGATCTGACTGACAAGTGATTCAGTTCAATCACAAAATAATCCTGCAATGGTTTTGGATTTCCTGCAAGCTGAAATATCTATCCACCACAAACTGCTCACCCGCCGCGCTTCCCATGTACACAGACCCTGCTGCGGCCAAATCACTTCTTAGCAATGGATTCAAATGCTGCCAAGTTCATTGCTTTGTTTTCACTTTGGCTGAACGTATGAAATGTGGTCGACACTGAAAACAACCGGACCAAAAACTATCAGTTCATGAAAGATCCACAAACATTAAACCTGCTGATTTACTGCACAGAGAGATAATGATAGTAAGTTATACTTAATTTTTGTACGATTTAGTCAGTTACTGAAATACATTCAACAGCAATTTGATGGATTTTAATGAAAGCTGTTGGTAAAGCCCTCAGGTCACATTTTGGAGGTTGTGATGAAGATGTCTCAACAGCTATTAGGTTGAGTTTAATGAAATTTAAGGGCTTCCCTCGAAATAGTTTATGAAATTTATGACCAAATTCCTGCAGTTAGTGAGCAAATCGTAACATGCTAAAAGGGTTCAGTAAGATGGGAAACACTAGCCGCCAATCATCGTTGAATTGGGGCTGTCATTGGGTGGATGTTTGCATGCTCAAGTTGCCGCAACCATAATTAGTTTCCATTTAAAGCTGCGCTATTTTATCTTTAGTGTGTTATACCCGAGAAGAAAACAGCTACTAAAACATGCAAGTCATAAAACAGGCAGATGCTCAATGGAAGAAACCATATGATGAGCAAAATTAAAAAGGGATTATAAACAGCAAACTAGAAAAAAGACATAGTCATAAGTTTTTTGAAAAAGTGGTACAGCTCATCTGACCTGCAGCGGTTGGTTTGCACAGCCACAAAGTTATTGTGCAAATACTAGATGGAAAATACATTTTTAATGGTCTCGCTCTGATTTGCCTCACAGTGATTTGATCCACTCCCTACTATATAGCGATTCCTTTACTTTACAAAGGTGACAAAAAATGCAAGTCATCACTCCTTACTTCTACCACTACATAGAATAAAATGTTTACGACTGCAACCAGACTGCAACTTTAAAGCTCCACTGAAATGTTTGCATCAGTGCAGACACCACAGCTCCAAATCCACCTCGATTTGGCAGGAGGTCTGCCCAGTAGGCTGCTTTTCATTGTTTTTAACATTCGGTCTCACTTCAGGTCTTTTTTATAACTTCGCTCTTCTCATGGGACATGGCCCAACAACAAAACAAGCAAGCGTAGCCCACAGCGGTTGTACCACATAGTTTCATCACTACCTCCATCAACAGCAGACGCTCCCTGCAGGTAGAAGGGACCGTCCACAGACCGCCAGACAGGCTGCCAACACGTTACCATAACATCAGTCCCCTTTGTGCCTCTGTGACCTATTGACCTCAAAAAAAAAAGGAGGAGGCAATGCCGCAGTGTTGGTGCTGCTCACAGCCATTTTGTCACTGCGATGTTTTGAAAAATATAATTCTGCTCATCCTGCAGTTATTTTTCCACATATACTCCAGTCATGATCACACTTCTCTGCTGTTCTCCTGCTGACGTTATAATCAGTTTTTAGATGTTCACTTTTGAGTGAGAAAGGAAGAGTGAACGGGGCACGTGCAGGAGGAATTGGTTCTTCTGCTATGACAGTAATGACGTGTCTAATGGGGACCTGTCAGCAGCTCGGAGAGACCGAAGACCTCGAGACACTGTGGAGACACAGTACAGACACACGCACACACACGCACTCTTTATACATACATGCACACCCGTTTGGTGACGCCTGGGCAATTACCACCCACCGCCAATTACTGCAGCTCACACATGGTCGTGGCTCTGAAACCGTTCAAGCATGTGTGGATCGACCTGTGATGTGGTCACTGGAGCACTAACAGACACGAAGCAGAGTTCCTAAAAACCACTCCGTGGGGGCGTCTCAATAAGTCACCAAAGAGCCGCGTGGAAACACAACCTGAAGCTGTAATTTTTTAATCATCCGCATCATCGTCGAGTCTCAGAGTTTATATTAAGATTACAGTGGATTGGCCATAAAATAAGCATGGAGTATATGGAGTATATATAAAAATAAATCAATGGTGTAATCACATTTGTTTTTAAGTTTTGCCCATTCCATAATTAATCATTTAGACTTTATTGGCTCCTGACGATTATTAACAGTCACCAAGAGCAGCATGACGGTCCACCTCGTCATGCTGCTGCTCTCGAGTCCTGGTTCCTTATGTCAAGGAGTCCTGAAAACCTCGTTTCATGACCTCTCTGTTAAAAACATCAGAAGCTTATGTTCTCCCGCCATGCCGGCTCTTCTTCCACATTCTCCAGGCCTTTAGCAGCTAGCATGAGAAAAGCGGAGTCATCTGGAGGGGGAGGGATGAGACCGACCCCCTGTCTGGATGACATCTGCTGTCTGTTTATCTTTCACACCTTCTCTGCCTCTGCCACTGCATTATACATGGCTGTTAGCTCGAACATTTTTTTGGTTTATCCAGTTATGGAAAGCTTTTGTAAGCCAGAGGGGAGGTGGAAGTTTTTCAAACCACAGAAGGCAATCTGATTGTGGAATTTATCTTGGGGCGCGGCTGAGGTTAAAGGGTTTTCGCATCAAAAATGGCACGATGATTTATTTTGCATTTATTTGATGGTGGTTGCAGATATAAAGAAAGAGAAAGAGGGAGATGGGCAAAAAGGTCACAGGTCAGAAATTATGTGATGAGGCTGCAGTTATGTGGGATGCATACTAACCACCTACCAAACTACCACATTTCAAAAGCAAAAGATAAAAAAGGAATATACTAGCAGTGGTACATAAGTGGCCAGTGGGGCAAAGCCACCACAGACAGCCATCTTCTTGAAAGCAGTTATTAAAGTGCTGTCCAGCCATGACCGCTAGAGAAGCTCTTTGTACAGTATGACTTCTGTCTTCTCTTCTGGTTGGGCCTAAACTGAAAGTCAACAGCAGCATAAACATAAACAAGAGCAGCCCACACAGCTACAACACGCAGGTGTGGGTCTGCAGAGCTCTGCACAGCACCTGCAGACTCGAACCCGTTACCATGCCAGAGCCTTCACACATAACTGTGGCTCAACCCAACATTATTAGTAATTAATTAGTAATTAGGTATGTTAATGGATGAGAAGCCATCATGATGTTCACTACCACAGACTTCGGGCTGTGGTTGCGTCTTCAGGCTCAGGCTGGCGCGCCTGCGTGACATTAGCTCTCACCTGCAGTATTTAACCCCGGCTCGCCTCTCCACTCATCGCCAGATTGTTGTTCTACTCTGTGCTGCAGAGTTGCTAGGCCACCTTCTCTAGTCACTTTGATACTTACCTTGACTTGTCCTCCTCCAGCTTGGGAAAAAAACCTGCCACACCAGCCGGCCTGCCTTCTAAAATCCAGGAAAACACCTGCCAAAACAGAGAGAATCGGGAAAATAAACCTGTGTTAGTGACCTGCCTTTGAGCCTGTGAAAAACCAGACTTTGGTAGCCTCAGGAAAGAGAAACCAGAGAGCTCAACTGATTAATTCAATCTTTTATTACATATTGCAAATCATATTGCATCAAACCAACTTCCATTCACAAAACAGCCGACTTCATTAAGCACCTTTTACTTGTTACTAAATCTGTCATTTTTCCATCTTAAGAGGCCGGCTCGATGTGTGGAAGGGTCCAGCCTGCACCAGTGCGTCTGGGTTCAAAGCCAGAAATATTTCTTCATTAAACGGTGGCGTCGTTTATTTTTGGATTGGATTAAATTATTCACACATTCTTCTGATGCTTTCAGACTTTCTCCGTCTGGAAGAAAGAACCCATGTTTCTCTCCCTTCTGTAACACTGCATTACAGCACACATGAAACAGACACAAACGCTCTTTTTAACAAAGGGTTGTGTTTTTATTTTTAATTAAATTCCTGCAAGTCAAGCAAAAGCAAAAAAAAACAACAAAAACCCTCACAGGAAAATAACTTTTAAATAAAGTAAAATAATATAGATCTGAAAAATAATAAAAATAACAAAAATATATGTTTGTGCTTTTAGCTTAACATAAAGAAAAGGAAACAATGAATTCAGCTATGCCCAAAAGTTAAAATAATTAAATCCACCTTTCAGCCCCCTGTCAAAACCTCAGATAATCACTATTGTTTAATCCGTAAAAAAGCCAAATTGGATTAGTGTTGGATTATATCTGCGGCCCTGCAGTGACTTCCTGGATTCACCACTGTGAGGTTTTTACTGTCAGAGACGAAGGTTCACTTCACTGCTGTGATGATTGCTCGTGGGAGCTAAACGGTAGTGAGGATGGCTGTGTTTCAAATCACTCATAGAAAGAGATCACTGTACATGGTAGAATTAATTATGTGTTTCTCTTTAAATAGCAGTTGTTGATTTGTCGTAAGAAAGACTGCAACCTTGGTGCAGCGGAGTGATCAAACAAGGACTTTCCTGTTCATGCTAGTGCTAACAGTTTTTGTTTTTTTTAGGACATAGGGTTGCAGTAGAGGAGGATCTTTTCCAGGCCTCATCCATCTGGTGTCTATAGAGTCTCAGTCTAAAATGAGGCCTGAGGGGGCAGTTTAACCTGCAGGGTGTGGCAGTGCCCTCTGAAAGCCTTCTGTTAATTTAATTTCACTGACTGAGTGGAGTAGCTGTTGGCTGATTCTCGGGTGGACAGCAGGTCATTGATGCCTTTCTTATTGAGCAGACTGATCTCAGAGAGCTCCTGACCTTTGCTAAGTGCATTCTGGGGGACAATTTAATTGAACCGCTGACGTGAACCCACTTAACATGGAGCTATAAATCGTAGAAATCTAATGTTGAACTAATGCACAAACCAAAAGGCTGCTCAGTTTGACTTGTACCTTGTATTCTTTACCCCATTTAGTACTAATTACATATAATTGATGTTTACATTTACATTCCACCTGAAGCGATTCCAAAGCAAGCAGTCGACTTTTTTGGGTTGCACTGAATCCGTTTTCCTACAATCAAGATAGCTGCTGTTTTCATTTCATGTTATTACACGATAAAAATCAAATCAGTGGCGTGCTCAAGTACAGGTAATCTTACCACTTATAATTAGAATGGATTTTAAAGGATAATTTCAACTCTTACTACAACTCTTCATATATTGGACTTTCCCCAACCCATTTTTTTTTCTCCAGTGTACTAGTTTTCCAGATGATGGTGAAACCAACCAACAAAAATCCACGTGATGACGGTCGGGTGGTGGGTGACATAATCTGGTGATCTTTCACGTTAGGCGAGTGTGTTAACAAACACGGAGGGTCTATGGAGCGCTTGTAACCTCCACCATCTGCAACCACTAATTGGGCAACAAGCAGCCTTTTATACCTTGTTCCACCCAAGGCTGCTTCATATTTCACAAGAGGTAATTAAGCCGTGTAACTGTCACCAACGCCACACATAAATAATGAATTTATATTAGGGCACTATAACCACATGGTAATCAATTCCTGTGGCTTAATTATCATTTTATCTTACAGGATCTGTTCACCATACACTAAGTAGCTGCTTAGAGCGCCTGAAAGACAGAATCGCACAGAGATCATTTAAATGCTCAATAAATAATAAGAAATTAAGCTTAAGCAGGGTTTTAAAATGTGATGCCACATCAGTCCTGACTGAGTTGGGAGTAGTACACTTTGCATAAATGGTTAACTGAAGCTATATATTCTTCATAATGAGTAATGTTATAGATCCTATAACATTGCATTACATATAGATTTCTACCAGAAATCTGCCTGCTTACATCGATCACAGACTCTGTTGAGTCTCCTGCAGTTAGCAGGATGATGGCTTTGATCTTTCATATTTCTGTTTTCTGTGTATCTAGAACTTATTGACACTGACCGACTCATTGCATTCAGTGATACAGTCGTGGTCAGAAGTTTACATCTACTCATCATGGGCACGAATGCCATGATGATTTCGAACTGTTCTTTTCCCAGTTTGGAATGATTGTACTGCATACATCTTTAATGATTTAAAAAAAATATTTATTGCACAACTGTGAATTTATTTTGGATTTACTCGTCTCTTAACTGGCACAAGAAAATATGATCATATGTCTAGTTTTAGCTTCACTTCACGGGCTTTCAATCCATTTTAGAATACATTATAAAGTTCTTTGATTTGTTTTGTTTTTTTATCTTTGAATGGCCTCGCAACACCTTACCTCTCTGGGCTGTTACTCCCCTACATACCCACCCAGTCTCTCAGGTCAGCTGATCAGCTGCTCCTGACGGTACCTAAAAACTGGTGTAAGCTGCCTTTGCTGTGGTGGGGCCTACACTTTGGAACGATCTGCCTTTACAGATCAGGCGAACTTCCATTCTGCTCGTTTTTAAATCCTTACTAAAAATCCATTTTTATTCCTTGGTGTTCAGCACTTTTTATGATGTTGATTTTATAGCCTTATTGTTTTTAGTTTGTGTGCCTACTCAAGTGGTTTATAAATAAAGCTGGATTGGATTGGATTTTTTCTCATTCACACGGTCAAAAAAAAAAAATCTACAAATTTATACACATAACTATATAAGTATATAATACTCACTAAAACCTTTAAATGATTTGTTCTGAAAGTTCTACGATTTTTTAAATTGATGAGACTAAATCCTGTTAACTTCTCATTAGTGATCATAAATGACTACAACTGGTAGTTTCTCGTTGCCAGAATATAAAGGATTTGTTTAACAGCACTCATTGAACTGACCAATAAAAATTGACCAATGGGAAAGTCCAAGGAACTCAGTGAAGAAGGAGAACTGATGATTTGCAGAAGTTGGGAAGGACTCTCTAAACAAGTGCAGATTCCAAGATCATCAGTTTAAACAACTGTATGCCATTCCAAGTTATTCAGGTGTGTCACCACTGCCATAATCTGGAAGAAGACCCTAAGTGTCACCCTCAGATGAGAACCACCAAGGCTCAAGCCTGCTATGAACTGAAAACTGCCAAACACTGTCAAACATGGTGGTGGTAGCATCATGCTCTGGGACTGTTTTGTTGCCGGTGGTACTGGTTGATTGGATGGAATAATGAAGAACAAGAACTACTTCCAAATTCTTCAACGTCTCCTCAAATCAACAGCTAGATGTTTGAAACTTGGACATGGGTGGGTGTTCCAACAGGACATTGATCCCAAACATACATCAGAGCTGGATTTGGAATGGATAAAGCAGGCTAACATTAAGCTTGCGGAACAGCCTTCCCAAATCCGCGACTTCAACCCTGTTGAAAATTTGTGGACTACGCTTAAAAGTCGGGTCTGTGCCAGGAAACTGACCAGTTTAAATGAACTCTACCAATTCTGCCAAGAAGAGTGGTCAAATATTCAACCAGAATTATGCCAGAAGCTTGTTGATGGATACCAAAAGCATCTGGTTGAGGTGCAACTTGCTAAGGGACATTTAACCAAATATTAATGAGGGTGTGTGTGTATATTTGATCCCGTGTGGATTTAAGAAAATTCAAACTAAATTCAAACTTGTTCACCCAATTCTTGTTTTTAAAGCCATTAAAGATGTGTGTTGTACAAAAGTACCGTTCAAAGAACTCATTAGGAGCCCAAAATTATCATGTCCATGTCCACTTCTGACCACAGCTGTGTGTTTCACTGGTATTTCCCGCTTACAGAGAAAATATGAAGCCCTTATAAACGTATTATTGCGAGTGGATTTGTCTATTTCTGGCTTTATGTGATAAAAATAAGTAAAGGGCACATTGAGCTCTGGTGCACCAAAGGAGGAGTATTAATAAGCACCACAGTGATAAAACGTTGGTATGCATGGAATTACACATGCACTCATTTGAGGGCTGAGATCAGACACAAAAAATACTTCTGCAACAATTATTTTCTTTATTTATAGATGAGAGTGAAACACGCGGTGTGTGGCTCTCATCTATCTGCTTTCATAGCCTGCATACTCATCTTCTCTCCCTTTGCTTTGTTCTCACGTGCACATTTTCTTTCTCCTTCCTCTGACCAATTCTTTCAGTCGATCCCTCTCTCTACATATAAAACACACACACACACACACACACACACACACACACACACACACACACAAACACCCACACACACACACACACACGCAAACTCATTCCTCCTTTTTAACCTCTTGGATGCCTAGTTTCCTGTCTCCCTGCAGCCTGAAAGCCGAGCCAAATCAATTAGTCTGTAGAAATTACAGAGCAATAAATAACGAGGGCCAGTCGGCGGCAACGGAGACGGGTGGAGGGGAATCCTGAGTTATGGACCCCTCCTGTCTGCATGTTCAGCTCAGGATGCTGCCTCTCACCCCCCACCCCTCACACCTCTAACAATGTCACCATGTAAGCTTTTTATGCGCTTTACCATATTAGGTTTACACGGTGACCCGATCTGTTGGGACTATTTTATTTAATGGGAGAAAGAAGAGACAAAGGAACAGCATTTTGTGTGTTTTCTGCTCATATTTATCACTGCAGTGAATTTTAAATGTATTGAGACTCTGAGTAACTGTAGATGCCAATTAAGTGGGGGGGGGGGGAGTCTACACTTCAGGGGTGTTGGTTGGGCTGTGCATGACCTTGTGCTCTTCTGATGTTACCTGATCTGCTCTGTTGCAAACTGTTCCAGTCAAATCATCTCTCTGTTTCCAACACACAAAAACAGTTTTTGAACATAGATGGCAAAAGTATTGTTTTTACCTTCCTTACATAATGCTGTTACAGGTCGGATCTGATCCATTAAAAAGCAGTAAAAACATCTTAAATGACATTCCTTCAGCTGGATATTTTTTTTTCCCTTAAATGAACAAAAACGCAGACAAACTGAAATATCTCCAAAGTTAATATTTTTGTACAGCTGCCGCATATCTTGTGTGTAGAGACTGTTACGTGTTTATGAATTTTTCAGGTCATCAAATGGGTCAAGTCAAGGTACACTCTGTACTTTAGCATGTGTGTATTATTATGTTTTACTGAACGTGTGGGGATGGAGTTTAAGAGGTTTAATGAGTTTCTGTGTCTGGCCATGATGTTACTGTTGTATGGCCTTCCATTGGGGAACTATTACTGTAAGAAAACAGAAAACCCTTGGATGGCGAAACAAAGACAATTTCTTCCATTTGACAAAAAGCCAGAGGCTACAATATTTTACAGTTTTTTTTGCAAACTATAAAGTGAACGCTGTATGTTGCACAGATGGGGGCTATCTTTTTACCTGGTTAGATCTCTATGGTAACCAGGTAAAAAGAAAAAAAAATTTATGCTGCAAGCATGACAAAAAATGCATCAGATTGTCACAGGAATCTGAACCCATGCAATTGTTGATGCAGACATTCATATGTTTTTTATGCTTGTTTATTGTTTGCTGCCAATTCAGTTTTGAATGTTTGAATGAATATATATTCACTCAATTAAAAAAAACTTTGCTTTGATCTGGCAAAAAGCTAACGTGATGTCTGCATTTCCTTCATCATGTGACAGCATGATCCTGAATGCACTTGAATATCATGTTTAAATGGATCCAGTTTAAAGTTTAACAGCTTATGCAGCTGCCATGCTATCAACCCTCTGAGGTCTAAGTTATCATAGGAGAAAACATTAACCCTAAACCTACCCTAGCCCCATATACTGGAGAAAGGGAAAGCAGAATTCTTGGGGGGGAAAAAGTAAATAGTTTTTTTTTTCATGTGTGTCAATTAGAATGATTATTTGCTTTGTTTGCTGAATACCAAGACCTGGGAGAACAATGCCATAAAAACAAAAATTACATATTGCGATTTTTTTGGAGCAGTTGCTGACAGAAAAGGACAAATTGTGATGGCAACATAATGACAGGTTTGTGAAATAAGCAGTTTGATTAACTTCATTGCACAATTGTGGAAAACAGAGTTTGACCCTCTGAAATGAATGTCACCACAACCTCTCGCCGAGGACACATCGACACTGCGTGCGCTCAGACAGATTTGCTGTGGCTCCTGGGCTCCAGTGGTCCACACTTCAAACATCATCAAACTACCACAAACCAGCCAACTAAAAACAGCTTTTCTGTTTTGTTTAACTGTTACTGTATTGTTGATTCAACTGCAAGATTATAAATGTATCCGCGAAGGGCCGCTTTCACTGACCAAGCTGCTTTTGTGTTAGTGAAGTATTTTGTTCCTGTGAGCCAACACCAAATAGAAGTTTACATCCACTCATCATGGGCATGAATGTCGTGGTAATTTGGGGCTTTTAATGATTTCTTTGAACAGTTCTTTTTCCAGGGTGAAATGATTGTATAACACACATCTTTAATGACTTTAAAAAACAAGAATTGGGAGCAAAAGTTTGAATTTATTTGGGTTTTTTTTTTCTAATCCACACAAGTTCAAAAGTATGCATATGAGCGAGCTTCTGGCATAATTCTGGCTGGATGTTTGACCACTGGTCCTGCAGAATTGGTAGAGTTCATTTAAATTGGTCGGTTTTCTGGCACACACCAGCTTTCAAGTGTAGCCCACAAATATAATAAACGTCACATATAATGAAATTACAGCTAGATTAGATCTTCCTTCTTTAGTTCTTTGGACTTTGCCATTGTTTGGAGTATTGGTCGATCCAATGAGTGCTGTCAAACAAATCCTTTTTATGCCGGCACAGAGAAACTACCAGTTGTAGTCAGTTATGATCACTAACGAGACACTAATAGGCTTTGGCCTTGCCAAGTTAAAAGACATTATAAAACCTTCAACACCACATATTAAAAGTGTGTGCTTATTAAAAATGAGTGTGTGCATGTATTCAAGCCTGTATGCATACTTTTACCTTCTGTGGATTGTAGAAAATCCAAAATAAATTCAAACTTACGCACCGAGTTTCCTCTCGGTTGCTGGTTTCCTGCCTGCAGCAGGCTCTGTCAGCAGGCACCGCTGTGGATCCACGTGGCTGGCTGTTGTATTACGGCTGCTGCTCTGTGTAATAAGCAGCTCTGGTGTTGTCCCAGTGTTAACTCAACATCCTGTGTCCACACTCTCTTCCTGGCCTTATCATGCACTGTGTTTGTAGACGGAATTACAAATACTTCCAGAGGTCAGTAGATAAAGTAGACCAACAAACACTGAACTGAACACAAAATCACAACAGCCAGCTGCATGTGTGTGTGTGTGTAGTCCAGGGTTTAGTGTGCTGCTGCAAACAGTTAAACTTTATACAGCGATAAACACAGGTGTTTATTGATCAGACTGTTTCTGCAAAAGTCCAATAAATCAGTCCAAGTTGTGTCCCATTTAAGGCTGGTGCTTAAGGACACGCAATGCACAAGCAGGAAGACATAGATCATAAATGGCCTACCTGCAGAGCGCTTAAAACTAATGGGCACAAAGTACAGCAGATTACTAAAAACTACCACAATAAAAAAGTAAACAGGGGCATCATTATTCAAACTAAAAGCTGCAACACTCAAACTGCAGACAGTTTACAGCCCAGACACACAAGCTCAGAGTTTGTCTATCAGTGCATCATATTTTACTGTTTTAGTGCTTCGGGTACATTAAACTGTAAAGTCTGGCTCGTGTTCTACGCTGGGCTGATATATCCAACCCAGTCTCTTTCCCGGCGCATCAAATACTGCTCTTCTGTTCGAGTGTCACAACAATATGCACAAGGTGACCTTTGGCCACTCTGCTGTGGCATACCAAGTTATACAAATAGTGAGACAAGCCTCTCATTCGCAACTGCTCACATAAGGATCTGTCAGCATCACATTTAAATGCAAATGTGAAGCACTGATGGCAAAGGACACCTTGTGCGAGCAGTGAAAGCAGCATCTGCTAACCCTGGGGAATAATGCTGTCCAATGAATAAAATTTCTATGTTAACGTTTCCAGTTTTACTTTTCCGAGAGATTTTTAAAGATGAGGATTTAAGCAATTAGGTAGAAACTTTCCCAAACCAAATAAAAAGGTTTGGGAGGCCTCTCACACACACACTTTATCCTATTGCAAGTTTGTGAGTTTATATTTCTCAGGTAACCAGGAGACTTTGAGAACTGGGAGGCTGTTTGGAGTTGATATGATAACATTGTTGGCACTGAGAACTTTAAATATTTAGGCTGCTGGAGATGAGAGAATGTTATACGGATGATGAGGAAAGAAAGGAGAGACAGATGTTGTCAACAGTGCCGTTTATTTTGCAGATGAGACTTTTTTTTCTCTCCTCGTGGAGGATAAAAGCGTCTACTCTTAGTCCCTTCATAACAAATATGATCCTTTGATTACTGAACTTTGCCAAGTGATGATAACTGCTGTTTATTTAACAAATACAGACCGGAATTTGATGAAAATGTATCCGGAAAATGTTGTGCTCTCTGTTCAAAGCCCAGTAACAGATGAGGATGTGGGTCACATTTGACACAGTGAATCACAATCACAGCTGGTTCGTTCAAACTCCGGATTTTCCTTATTTCAGCTGGATGTCTCTGACATTTCAGGAAAACTGTGGTTGGTGAGGAGTGTGAAACTGGAGAAAACAACAGAAAGTCAGGGCGAAGAAAAGAAACTGCTCTGTTTATTAACCACAGAAGAAAAGCTGATGCAAGCTCGACATCCTGTTGAGGTGAAATTACAGAAAATTACAGGCTGGAATCGGATAATGTGTTGATTTCCAGATACTCAAATACTGCGGGAACAACAGCTGGCAATGAACTTCTGTTTGGTTTTCTGAATATTCTTTCGTTTTTATTTTGCTTTTTCATCAAACATCTTAAGGAGACTCAGTTTCATCTGAGCTAAAGTCTTTTAACATCTCAATTATTTTTAAAAGTTCTTAATAACTAAAGATTATTGACTTAATTTTCAAATTCAATTAACTCGCTTGGTATTTCCACACCTTACAGGACTTCAAATATTTTTTTTTATAGTTCACTTACATTTAATAAATTTAAACAGCACGAAAGTTTTTGAGAAAAAATACAGAAAGGCCATTCTCTCTCCTTTTTCGTGAAAACGTCTGCCCTCAGCAACAAACCGTTCAGAAATGTTCAGATATTCTGAGTGCACGCTGGTGCTACGAGCACAGTGTTAGCACGGCAGCGCTCTCAAAGTGTACTGATGGTTAAGCAGCGGAAATGTTTTGAGAAAAATGACATTTTTGCAAACAATTCTTAGTGCATGTCCAGGTGGTGGCCACAGACCAATTCTCTCTCCTTATCACCTGCCTGATTTTTCTATAGTTTTGCTTTTTACTGACATCCTTGTAACTGCTAGTAGCATGAGACTGTACCTGCAGTCCATTCAGGTTGCAGAGGTAGTCCAGCTCCTCGAGGATGGCACAGCCATCAAAAGAAGGTTTGCACAGCACAGCATCAAGAGTGTGCAGGACTTGCCAGGAGACGGCCTGTTACAGGAAAAGAGCTGGACAGGGACGTAGAAGGGCATCAACCCAACAGCAGGACTGATCTCTGCTCCTTTCTGTGAAGAGGAACAGGAGGAGTGCTCCCAGAGCCCTATAGAATGACCTCCAGCAGGCGACTCTGTCCACACTGTCAGAAAACCCCATGATGGTGGCATGAGGCTCAAACATGCTTTAGAGCATGTTTGAGAATATCTTTGAGAATATATTGAGCTGCGTGCAGGTATCCCTGAAACATAACAGATTTTTCTGAGCAGTGTGCATCTCCAAATGTCAGGCATCTTGTTCAAAAAGCTGAGTTACAGGATGTTGAAAGCACTTGCTTAGTGTGAACGAGGAGCCAAAACGCACTGGCCCCAGTTAGCAGCACCTAAATACATGAAAGTCAGTACAGCTGGAGCTTTCCCATTAACAGCAGCAGCAGCAGCAACAATTTATGTGGCTGAATGGAAGCTGGATTTGCTGTCAGAGTAACACAGTGAAAGCCGGACCCTTGCTGACTAATCAGACAAATGGAGAAGGAAGTATGTTAGCAGATATGCTGCCCGCTGAGTCTAACACTGCACTCACACCCAGTAAAAAAACCCACTAGCACCTCTATTTCAAATCCATAGTGTTGGTCCTGTGGAAAGTTTGACAAGGTGATGAGACCACAGGCGCCAAAGTTCTCCATCTACACTCTTCTAACACGCACACAGTGAGGAACCCATGAGCAGCAGTGTCACATATTTGAACTCTAAATATAGATTTTTTAGGTTCAAAGGTGACGGACAAACATGAAATAACTCCGGCAGTTTCCTGTGATGCCAGGTCACTGGAGGTCACAGTGAAACACGTGCATGTATGCGTGCACATATGCACACACAATGATATCTGGAGTTAAGAAACCGCAGCACATTGAACAGATTTTGCTGCAGCGATAAGAAGCTTCTGTTTGTTTGCCGCACAGATGTAGACGTGTTTTTCTGAGTGTGTTCATGGATATTGATGTAGGAATATGATGCAAGAACGGCTTCACATCTTTATACCTGTTATTGTGACAAAGAAATAGAGCTAATTGTGCCTTTGCACATTTGTGTGGTCGTATCAGGAAAGATGCTAAACTATGATCAATCAGGATTGGCTGGTTCCCTCTCTGTTTCTGTTTCAGGCCTGTGTGATATTAAATCTAAGGAGATGATCTAAAGGGCCTCAGATCTGATTCTAATCTTTCTAGAAAAAAAAAAGTGCCATCAGCTACAAAGATGATGCGCTTGCCTCCAGCAAAGCAACTCAGTGAAGCAATGCTGTTATTTACTGTGCATTTATTTTTGTGTGTTAACTCTGTGCCACAGATACATCGTAACCGTAAACACTTCTGAATCTCTACGCCCAAACCTACGCTGGAACTTGCCACGCACCTCCCCAGAAATGTAGCCACATGTTGCCGTCGGCCACATGCGTTCACCACAGAAGCGTAACTCAGGTGTTACTGGTTCACGTGTCCGATGTGCTTCAGCTGCTTCAGCTTTTGGAACTTTTTAGCAGACTAAATTTTGCTGTTCTTACTTCCAGGGCGTTAAATGCTTCTGTTTTGTCAAAGCCACTGGAGTCTCAGCGGTGCCAGGCTCAGAGTGCAGCTATACTGTGATGGGTGGCAATTCCAAGTGATTACATAAAGACGCCTTTTATGATCCCTTAGTTTCACATTTAACGGCACTGGGTATTCTTATGTGTAACTTTTTTAACATGAAGGGGAAGGGGCAGACTTGAACCCAAACCACAATGTTTTGCTAATCTGAGCCGAGTAGTTTAGGTGCCTTGAATGAATAGCTGTGCTTGGGGACAGTTTGGGGTTTATTTTTTTATATTTTATAAGCTAAAACAAGCTGATACAGAACACGCCTGCATGGACAATTTGCTATTTTCTTGTTTTCTTTACTTCAAAACCGCACTTGAAAACAACATTTTCTTCACAGCTGATATCACACAAACACCAGCGCTTCAGACAGAGACGCACATCCTTCAGACTGAGACCTTTATCAGCTGGAGCAGGAATGGAGCTCAGCGATTAAGAGAGACCCGAGATTTATCGTACGCGGGAGATAAGACGCACAAACACAACTGCATACGTGTACAGACCACACACAGAGTACACAGCAGATATCTCACACACTGACACATAATCATGTTCACACCAACACACACACACACGCACGCGCACACACACACACACACCCACACACACGGATGGACACTTCAAAAGCCGTGGCTGGATGGGATCACCGCTGCCCTCTCCTCCCTCCTCTTGACCTTTAACCTCCATCTCTTCATTCTTCTGTCTCGCTGTCTCTGTTCCGTCTCTGTCTTTCATCTTTCTCACATCAGTTCCTATTTTCTGCCTGTTTTTGCTTTTCTCAGTGTCTACAGTGTGCTCCACACCCAGTTTTCTCTCTTAGGTTTTTGCTATTATCAAAATTATTATTTTAGATTTCTTAGTTTTCAAGGATTGCAAACTTCTACAAAGATAAGATTGAGACATTTTCCCTCTTTCTAGAGCACAACAAAGACGTGAAATTGCACAAATTTAACAGATTTGGTGGAAAATTCTACTTTCATTTATTAAGAGTTTTCATTTTTACTTCTTATACGTAGAAATGGGATGACACCAATAAAAACAAGTACTAGGGGTCAAAAAGTACTCAGGTCACAGATTCCATCAGAACCAAAAGGATAACTGGACATGAAGCTAAAGAAACACACACACACACACACACACACACACACACACACACACACACACACACACACACACACACACACACA
>JAVDPK010015079.1:0-17736 GCA_034780415.1 Cichlasoma orientale
ACAAAGCGCCTTGAGGCGACTGTTTGTTGTGAATTGGCGCTATACAAATAAAGTTGAATTGAATTGAATTGAACATCCGCTGTCTTTAGTTTTAGGCTTAGCTATAAAAGATTCAGCCTCATATTTATTTTCTATTTGGTGGATTAGTGGCTGTCTTACTTTTGTTTGAATGCTTTTGTTGTGAATAACAGACAGTGGGTGCTAATGAAATTGCAGAGACTCAAATGTTTATTTTAAGCGAAGGCTTCTGTGTCAAAATTGAAAAACTGATGAAAACTTCTTTCAAACTGTAAAGGTTTAAATCCCGCAATAATGAGCCAGTCACGACGGCAGCGCTGACTTCACGTGCAGTTGTGCATGCAGCTTAGACACATAAACAGCTATAAATAGGATCAAAAGGTCTTTTTTTTTAATGAATCCTATTTCATTATTGATATTTTCAGTTTCTTTTTAGGTTTTCTCTGATCTACTTCCTCGCATCTCTGAATAGTTCACACTTTTTGTCCCCGCTCTCTGTAGTGCTCCCTACCAAACAAGGTGCTCTTTGTTGAAGTAGTATTGACAACAAGAGGAACACATTAGTACTTGAGAGGCTGCAGCCCACTGGGGATGTATAAACAGCACCTACATGACGCTCATCGATAAAGCGAATGGATTTGTATAGATGGCCAAAAAAGACACGCGCACTCCAACCAGAGGACGCCAAAATCATTACCGCCTACACCCCGTCTATCGATCGGAAAGTGAAAGGGGAGCAGCTCGGTCGCCACACTGTGTGACAAGTATGGACACAACTGAAGGGTGAAACGGCTACATTTGGTTGTTTATACACCACTGATCACAAATGCACGATTACCCTCCAACCCTCCCCTCCCCACCACACATCTCCCCTCCTCCAACAACCTCCAGGGTCAACTACTGGCGTGTTTTGTCCAGCAAGATTCACGAGGACAGGGACAACCACCTTCGTGTGTATGTACACAGCCTTATTTGAATGATGATTCACATAGGCAGTGAGGTCAATAGCCTGGAGACACTGTTAATGGGCAGAAACGTAAAAGTTACAGAGCGAAGCGCTATGTGTATGGATGTGTGTGAGTGTCTAGGTTTGCGGTCAGGCGGGAAGGAAAGCGTTTACCTGAGGCTGCTTTGTAGAGCACATCATCTGTAATCTATCACTCAAACCAAGCAGTGGAGGAAGGCTCGGTGTCAAAGAACAGTCACTAAACAATCGCTGACCTTCGCACACCAGAAGCTGCTCTATTCAGTGGAGAATGAGTCAGAAAATCGGTGTCGAAAAACCACTAATGACCTTTGCTAACTTGGATGTTTTTGGCTGGTTTTGGTTTAAGGTTTTTGCTTATGATTTGAAGCTTTTTACTTTTATCATGTGGAAGATTTATAAGCATATCTTGAAAAAAACCTTTGGAGGTGGATCAAGTTTTAAATTTAAATATTTGAAGAGTATTTTATTATTAGGCCAACTGCTATGGTGTGCATAACAGATGCACACTGTGGGGGAAAAAAGCAGAAGTTTGTACTTTTTTGTGCCGCCGTGCAGTTAATATATGTATACAATTCATACTGTTTTTATGAAAACCTGACAAGTTTAAATCAAGTTCTTAAGACCTGCTGCAATTAATGGGTTTTCACAGTGAACTTGTTCACATTTATGATAATAAACAGATGTTCCATCTGCAGTTCTGCATGTGCCTGCGTTGTTTGTTTAAATTTGAAACTACACATAAATAAACAAACACAAATACAAACGAGAGCTGAAAGGGCGACCGGAAATCACTACGCATCGAACTCAAAGAGATTATAAAGTACCTTAGAGAAGACAATATTTACATGACTGGCTATTAACATCCATAAAAAAAAACTAATATTGCAAACCGCTTGATGCCTGAGGCACACACCTTTTATGGTTCATGCATATTAACATCACAAACCGCACCCTGAAAAAGATCATTGTTAAATTAAATAATTAAGTATCTCGAGTACAACCTCATTAAAAAAAATTTAAACTGAAGTTTTGCAAAGATTGTAGAGGAGCGCACTTGATTTCTGCGCCATCCCCTGTAAACACAGACATGAGCACATTTGGTCAGTTTATTACACCGCAGCTTATTCGGGAAATCCCACACTCACAAAGAATCTTTTTTGTCCACCATTGTGCGGACAAAGCATTAGAGACACCTCTCAACAAAATTCAACAGCACCACGTACCAGCAGTAAAATGTAACTTTTGAGGTACTGTACTCACTTAAGTATTTAAAATTTTAGTGTGTTCCCTTCACAGTTCTAAACAGCTATGTTTCGGAAGAAAAGGTTACACGTTTTATCCATTAGTTCTGCATGCAAAGATAATATATTATGAACTTAGCCATAAATGCGGTGTATTTAAAGCAGTTAAAATCCACCAAGCCTCAACCAACAGCAGCAACAAAAGGCTATTTAAATGATAATGATAGACACTATTTTAATGACAATAGTGATAATCACAGTGTGACACTCACTGGGGCTATTTTATTATTCCAGTTTAACTCCTGATGTTTTGAGTAATTTTGCATGAAGAACTTTTATATTTTTATTTAAGCACATTTATGAAAGCAGAACTTTTATTTTTATAAAGTAATTTCCCATTAGAATATTTGTATTCTTACTTGCATAACAACACCATAGACTACAGTATAGCCCACAGACGGCAATACAAGAAATGAAGGCAGATTTAATAGACTCCGATGCACTAAATTTGGTATGCAGAGTTGAACATATGATCCTCATTTTATGGCGTAGAAAACTTCCTGACACTTACAGGAACGACTTGACGTCCAGTCCTCGGTTTCGGATCTGCTCCACCATGTGATCCCAGCTGCCTGGATTTGACCTTGAGCGGCCTGCCCCTGTTCCTCTGTACCGGGAGGCTCCAGCCGGACTCCCCCGGACCCCCCGCGGGCCCCCACGGTGGCCCCCGCCGCCTGGGCCTGTGTGCAGCTGGCCCAGACTCTGTGAGGTGACTGGGGGGTCGTTGGGACCCGGAGGAGGCTGGTGAGTGAGGGGCTGTTGCAGGCTCTGCTGTCGGACCAGGGGCCGAGGGCGCGCCACAGCTGAGGACGGGATGTGCTCCAGGGTGGAAGCTGATGAAAGGGAAGTGTCCCCAAAGCTGAGCAGATACATGGGAACACCGAGGAGAGAGATGGATACAGAAAGGAAGAGAATGGCATTAGAGATACCTAACGGAAATATACAAGAAAGAGCAGGTTGTTTTAAGATGAAAGAGTGAAAGATGAAAGTATAAAACAAATTTGTCACGTTATTATGTTGATATCAAAAGAAAGAGGGGATAAAAATGGCAAAAACATACATAAGCACAGCACAGAGTGAAATCTAGGAGCATAGTGTCTGCTGTGAATATCCAAGGGGGAGGGAACTGAGAGAGAACAAAGATCGGTGAAGAAGGGAGAGAGTCGCTAAAAAGCTCGAGATACCTGTTAAACATCTGAAAGAAGACAGATGTGCTGAATTTTAGCCTTGTGCTGTCTAACCGTGCACATGTCTATGGTCTGGTATGCAACATATAATTCTTACAGTGTGGTGGCAAAACAAACCTCTGCTTTTAGTAAAATCACAGGCAAATTAAAAACTCCTGCAGCCAGTGACACTGTTCCCACTTGAACATCACAATGCCAAAATCAGGGTTTGGTCCTCTTTTAAGCTGTCCTTGAGGTTGATAAAGGGGTGAAAAGCCAATAAAAATCATCAGTTGTTTCACACTGAATCTAAATCCACATCATGGTAGTTGGTCCTCCAAACCAGCACCTAGTGCTGTCTAATGAGCCCATTAAAAGAAAACAGATTTAAGACAACTGCATGCTTCTGTTGGCGTGTATGAACAACCTGTTACTTTAGTGCAGAGAACGTGAAGTTTCCTGCGATGCCTCCAGCGGGCATAGTTTTGGCATTTTCTGCCGTGACACATTCAGGTGTTAAAACTGCAGCCGAAATGTAGAAAAGGCTGATCGTGAACACAGGCAGATCTCCTCCTGCAGCTCTTCCTTCGTGTGCCACCTCCCTAACGGCAATCAAGCATGGGCATATGCTCACACAATCAACACTGATTTTCAGCTTCACATAGGAAGTTGAACCCAGCTCTCCCAGCTGAAAGTTCTCCCGTTAACCGCTCGTGCCTCCCACATCCTATTTCCTGTGTAGATGTTGACTCTTTTGCTATTTTCTATTATTCGTCTGATCAGAGGTGCAAGAGTCTAGTTCCCTCTAAGACCACTGTAACTACAATATGCTGAAAGGTTATTGGGGATTTTTTTTCCCCTTCATGATTCTACAAACACAGTTCAGCGTTAAGTGGAATTAAACTAGAGCTCAAGGTATAGTAACACTATCACTTCACTTGAGACTCGGCTCTCCATCTGCAGTGCTGGATTTGTTTCTCTCTGTTATCTATCTCCCTAATTAGCCTTGACCTACTTCTACCTTCTTGCCTTATTGCCTTGTGCTTCCACCAACCGTTCTCAAAGGTCCTGTCAGCTCCCGCTTTATTTTCACTCCCTACTCTTACTTTTACCTTTGTGGTTCTGCTCTGCATCTCCTTTTGCCTATTCATCTTTTCTTCACCCTCAGCCGACACATCACTTTATGGCCACCCCACCTCCAATCACATTCCTTAAGCCTGCCCTCTAATTACAGGTCTGCTACTCTTACAAGCATGTAATAGTGCTTCACCCCTTATCCTCCCCTCAATCACTGGCCTGCCTGATGACTGTAAGCTTGTGCTAAACAGCTCTGTCTGGAACTAATGCTGTGAGGGAGGATTTACTGCCTGGACTTGAGTTGTGTTAGCAGTGCTCTTTGGTATTACCTCAGCTCTAACTCTGCTGGGGAGCCAGGAGACAAGCACCTCGAGGAGCAGAGCTATGCTAGATCAAGTAAATACAAGACAGAGCTCATATACATGCACTGGTGGATGCATGCTTTCTCTCATACACACACGCACAGAGAGCACACCAATAGGTCTTTCCTGGGGATAGGCTTTGATGAGTGTGTTTGTTTACTTGTGCCTAATATTCAAACTGAACAAATGTGAATTAATGTATAAAAGTTGTTTGGCAGATTTCTGTTAGCAGAAGTATTACACACTTTTTGAAGTAGGAGGAGGGCATTTAGGGTTCCAGAAGTTGAAGTCTAATTTATTTATTTATTTTCCTGCACAAACAGCTATAGGCGACTGTTAGTATGAGCACTTCCATGGCTTGGATTATCCCAGTGGAATAATCAGCGCAGAAGGTGAGCAACAGCAATCAGAAAGTCAGATTCTTTAATAAAAAGTCGAAAGCTATGACATAAAACTACGTGGTCGTAAAGCCATTAGGGAGGAACTGTTGAACATCATTAGCGGGGAAAAAAAAAACATTATTTATAGCTGTGAAAAAGAAGGCGTTCAAGCACTGAACTGCAGCATAACCCCATTAAAAAATCTCTAACTTGAGAAGCTAAATTCAGTTTAGAGTTCGGGGGTTAGATGTAAGAAACATGAAGAGCTAAAACTTAACACTGTCCTCAGTCACAAAAACACTTCACACAGCCACATATCCAAGTGTAAATGCGAAATAACTGCAATCATCATCGCAACACTTCTAAATTAATGATTTGAACTTAAACACTTAAACTCCTGCGAGTCTTTGTGCTCGCCAAAAAAACAGTCTGGTGTATAAAGACTATGTAAAATAACATTACACTGTAAAATAGAAAAAAGTCATTTTTAATAGTCGGTCATCCTAACGGAACCTTTTTATGTGAACTGATTGTTTTAGCTTCAATGAACTTAAAACCTTATGGACTGTCATAAGAAGCCTTTTTTTATTTTTTATTTTTATATTTAGTAGTAGGTGTAAAATGAAATGTTAAAAAAGGAAACTGATGAACACACGAGCAGTAATTATTGTTGTTTGAAGATAAAACTTATATACTGAACTCTGCAGCTATGGTTCAGTCAAATGTAAATATATAGAAAAATAAAAAACTGACTTAACACCTAAATATCTACATCCACCAGGCACCACTTTATTAAGTACACGTTGCTAGTAATGGGTTGGACTCCTTTTGCCTTCAGAACTGCCTAAATTCTCCGTGGAATAGATTCAACAAGATGCTGAAAACATTCCTCAGAGATTCTGGTCCATATTGTCCATGATGCAAATCTCCCATCCCACCACAACCCAAAGGTGCTCTATTGGATTGAGCTCTGATGACTGTGGAGACCATTTGAGTACAGTGAACTCACTGCCATTATTAAGAAACTAGTTTGAGATGATCTGAGCTTTGTGACATGGCACATTATCCTGCTGGAAGCAGAAGATGGGTACACTGTGGTCATAAAGGGATGAACATGGTGTTTAAACAGTGCTCACTTGTTACTAAGGGCCCAAAGTGTGTCAAGAAAACATCCCCCACACCACTACACAACCACCACCAGCCTGAACCACCGATACAAGCCAGGATGGATCCATGCTTTCATGTTGTTTACACCAAATTCTGATCCTACCATCTGAATGTTGCAGCAGTAATCAAGACTCATCAGACCACATAACATTTTTCCAATCTTCTATTGTCCAATTTTGGTGTGAGTGAGTTGCACCCTCACTTTCCTGCCCTTGGTTGCTCCCAGCTTTGTGGGAACAGTTTGGGGATGGCCCCATTCCTGTTCCAACATGACTGCACACCAGTGCACAAAGCAAGGTCCATAAAAAAATGGATGAGTGAGTTTTCTGTGGAAGAACTTGACTGGCCTGCACAGAGTCCTGACCTCAACTCCATAGAACACCTTTGGGATGAATTAAAGCGGAGACTGTGAGCCAGGCCTTCTCGTCCAACATCAGTGTCTGACCTCACGAATGTGCTTCTGGAAGAATGGTTAAAAATTACCATAAACACTCCTAATCCTTGTGGAAAGCCTTCCCAGAAGACTTGAAGCTGTTACAGCTGCAAAGGGTGGGCCGACATCATATTAAACCCTATGGATTAAGAATGAGATGCCACTTAAGTTCGTATGTGTGTAAACACAGATGACTGAATATTTTTTGGCGACACGCTGCCCTTTCAAAGTGGGTTCCATAAATTGTGCTTTCAGGTATTGTACATTATTACTTTCTTCTCTAGCTGCACCATGGCACCAACCACAGTCATTCATATGCCCTGAGCATGGTCCCTTTTTATCTGCTGTATCTGATTACTGACTTGGAGGGTTATTTTCACATTTCTTCTTGCTTGAAAGTCAATTAAGATGACTATAAACCCTGAATGATTTTGTAATTAAGGGAAATTGAGGAGGGTGAAAAACAAGGAGAGCGAGGGAAAAAAAAATACTAACAGTGAAGAATGTAAAAGCGTACGGGAGAGGCAGAGACAGGGAGACGTAAATGCCCAGAAATAGAAACCAATTCCAGAGGAGAAATGGAAATACAAGTAGATCTAAAAAGAGTAGTGAATGGGAAACAAAACAGAGGAGTGACAAGAGTGAAGAATAATATAGCGGGATACCTAAAATTCACATTTCCCCCAATATTTTATTGTCACAAACCTGTCATATATTCTAAAATTTACATAATTATCAATTAAAGCCACTCAAACAATGCAAGAAGAAAAAAAATGCAAATAGACACAAGAAAATACAGCCTGAATAAATGCAGCAAAATGGGGAAACAGGAGCATTTTGCTACATTCTGGGCATATGTTTTCAAATTGGTGAAGATGTTTTCTTATGTTTGTTTATCTGCATGTTTTCTCGCAGTGCACTCAGCTCTCCAGTCCCAAATTATTCATTCATCACTTTACGCACGGAGGCAATTTCTATTATCTTCAGTCCAATCAAGAGGCAAATATCAATTCTGAAATCACAGTTTTGCTTCCTAGTTTCTAATTAATCTATTCTATCATAACAGGGGCAGACAATATTATGAAGAGTTAGCTAATAATGAAAGAATTGTGAATTAATGGAAAGATGGCTTTCACCTCCTCTGCTGAACTCTATTGTAGAACTGGACTTATTAATTCATTCTATACTACAGAATCCTGCTCTCAAGTTATTGAACAAAGTGTTTCCAGAAGAGTGTGTGATCCACACATTCACCGGTCCAAAAGATGCAGCTTTCACCCACCAACAGTTGCACCTCCCACTTGGGAAAAATTATGACTTGAATAATTCACTAACTTTATTATGGTTCTTTATTTGTGATCTTTTATGTTGTTGGATAATATACAGTGCCAAGTAGGTTTGGATACCTTTTTCCCCCTTAATAAATACAATCATCTAAAAACTGCATTTTTACTCAGGTTATCTTTGTCGAACATTTTTTTTGTTTGATGATCAGAAACATCCAACAAACATGCAAAAAAGTAAGAAATCCTTTTTCACAGCACTGTATAGTAATGGCACCAAATTCACGGTTTGTGTAATACTAAATGTTTATCTTTAATAACTTGTTTAGAGGCAGTTTTCTCTGGGATGAAGGCACTGAATTAAGCTTGTGCGATGTTTCTTTTACACAACGCAATGCTAAAGAGTGATGCTAATCCCATCCATCCATTTTCTCAACCCCTTATCCAAAGAAGGGTCACAGTGCGGCTGGAGTCTTTCACGGCTGGCATCACCAGCTTCATGTCAATGCAAGCCACAAAGATGCTCAAACTCTGGCTAACCTTTACTAGGCCCTAGTCATCTGATCACATTCAACCAGCAGTTCCTAACAGAAGGTTCATTTGTATCACTAGCCTGGATGAAACTGCTTTCCTGCTGTTTATCCCACAACCCTCTCAGAGTTTAAAAAGCTGTTCCTTCAGATGAATGAACACGTCGTTTCTGAAGATCTTCAGAGAGCATCTGTTTTGTCTGAAATTCTTGAAACTGTTACAGCCTTTTTTTTTTTTTTTAAATTGGAGCCTGCAGAGGAACAGTATGACTGCGTGCATTCGCTTTGTCTGCAACATCAGTTGGTTGGCAGCTGACATAAAAATGGCATTTGTTTATGAGTGAGGAAGCTCTCTGTAGCCAAGAGGTTTAAACAGTTACTCATGCATAACAGGTGCATTCTGCAAACAGCTGGCTTCTCTTTCAGGCCTGCTTTACATTTTCTTCACCTGCACAGATCTTCAAAAATGTGAAAAAAAAAAAAAACTTCTCCAAGCTTTTCCATCCGTGAGAGTACATGCAAGAGCTCCATTCATGATACTTTTAGAGACTCACTTTCTTGATAGCCACACCATGCTGTTGTTGTGCCCACTCTAGCCCCTCATGCGTGCCCCATGTCACCATGCGCCACTCACTTGCCAAACCGTAGGCCTCCGGCATGCATGTGGCTCTGGACCGTCTGCCAGCGCCCGGCCTTGCTGCCCCCCGTCACCATGCTCCGCACGCTGTCGCTGCGACTGGGCCCTGCCCCAGAGCAAGCGCCACCCCCGCTGTCACTGGCCCCCGGTGAGGGTCCAGCACCACCCTGCCCACCCTTATCCACAGCCCCACTGGGTGGAAAGGTGGGGTGGATCGTAGACAAGGAAAACACGGACAGACAGAACCACGAGAAGATACAAAAAAAGAGATAGACGAGAGACAGACGTACAGAGCCGAAGAGCAAAAGTGTTAAGAGTTATGTTAGTAAAATCGATGACTAAGACACTTCATAGGCACTCAGTCTAGCCACAAGTGTCCAGTGAATAACAAAAACTTGGAAGAGCAGCTGCTAGTCAGCCACACTTTGACCAAACTGGAGAGTACAGTCGTCTCGCTCTTTGGGCACTAACAGGGGACAAAGCATATTTACAACAGTTGAAAGCTGCACAAAAGCTCACTCTGTTCACTGTAAATACTTCATTAAAGCAACTTCCTAAGGCCGGATTCACACAGATTCTCAGTAAGTGTGGAGTGTCATATATTATCTACAAGAAACTTTTGTTATTGTAGTCGCTCAGTCCACTATAACCCAATTTTGGAGGTATTTAGGGCAGGAAATGGACCGAGAGATGCAGAGATTCTGCCCATTTCACTCATACAGGTGCACAGCAGTGACCAACCTGCTGGCTTTTGGAGGCAGGCATAATAGCTGAGAAATGATGCAAATGCATCATCTTCACATTTTTAGACTGCAGGGTATGAAAACAGAATGCTATAGTCTGCGTGATCTCACAAGAACTTGCCTGCAGCACTTTTACACGTTTGCATAAAAAAATTCACTTAATTTGCAAATATTCCCAGAAAAAAAGAAGAAAAAAAAGAAGCTAATTCAATAATAACGGTCCACTTTACTTCTCAGCATGCCACAAACCCATCGCAGCTGACCTAGACTCGGACGTCACAGAGACGAGTACAGACAGTACAGGACTTTTTGATTGAGGACAAAACCACACAACACGCAGGTGAACAACAGGAGGGCGTCCACAGCAACATTCAAGCCTTAAGTGTAGGCTGACAAAATGAAAGAGTTTTTTAATGAACAATGTGCTATAATTAATCACAATTTGAATATTCTGTTTGTGTCAAGTTCATTGTTATTACTTCAGCTTGTTTTTTTTTTTTTTGCTTTTATATATAATTTGTCTGAGTTGTTTCTAAATAGAGTTCTTTGATTTACCTCTGAAAGACACCCTTGAAAGCTGCCAAACAAACTTGCCTTGTTCAAAAGAATCACCACAGTAAAGAATAAGAAATAGCTTACTGATCCGCTATCACATTATTCAAAAATCTCGCTATTACTATCTTACTAAATGCCACAGAGAATTAATCATGTCAATAACATAATGAAATGCAATCGCAACAAAAGCTGTAATCACTGCTGTTCACTGAATTTAAAAATAATTTCAACACCACTGCGCAGACACCAAATAACTGATCGCCCGGTGGTTTTGAAAGAGCCGAGTGAGTTATAATTAGAGAAGATAAGAAAGAACAGGTTCACTTAATGCCTCAGCGGTTGTGTGAGGTGCATCTAAATGATGGAATGGAGGCTGATATGAAACAGACGTTGCACTGTACACCAAGGATACAGTGTCACTATTTTTGGAATAAGGCTCAGTAGACTAGACTCAGGAGGGCTATCAGAGAGCCTTAAAGCACTCAAAGTACTATGAGTAATAGTACGAGTAGTGACAACAAGCAGAAAACACAGAAGGGGGGGGTGGTGGTGGAGTAAAAACATGTAACTTTACACTCACAAAAACAAAACAGTAAAAAACTGAATAGAAACAGCCCTGTTAAAGAAACAGTTGGACATTTTGAGAAATATGATTATTTGTTTTCTGGTGGAGACAAAGATGAGAAGTTTGCACCCCCAGATTTTAAACATAAAGCTGCAGCCCAGTGAAAAAAGCAGACTCTCACCTTTAATTTAAGGTTTTTAACCAAATTTTGCATGAACTGTTCAGGAATTACAGCCATGTTTATACACAGACCCCCAGTTTCAGAGGCCCAAAAGCAATTGGATGAGCTAACGTAGTTTTAAAAATGAGGATTGTTTTTAATTCTTGGATGAAAATCCACGTATGTGAAGTGTAGAACCCATGGACATCACCAAATGTTGTGTTTCCTCCCTTGAGATGCAGGCTTTTACCAAAGCCACCTTCGGGTGCTGCTTGCTTGTGGGTCTTTCTGCACTCAGTTTTGTCTTCAGTAACTGAAAAGCATGCTCTTTTGGGCTGAGATCAGGCGACTGGCTTTGCCACTGAAGCACTGTGTGATCAGTTTTGCAGCATTTGGCTGAATCGGAGCAGAGAGAATAGCCCTGTGCACTTCAGAGACATCCTGCTACTTCTATCAGCAGTCAAGCCATCAACTAGAAATCCTGGTTTCAGCTGTCCAAAGAACTTTTTTCTGTTTAGAGTAACCAGTAGTTTGCACCTTGTTGTAAACCCTCTACATTTACATTAATGTGGCTGTCACTTGATTTGATGCATTTCCAGATTCTCTGGATCTCTGGATCTCTTCCACAGTGTGTCTTTTGTCGTGTCTCTCTCCCCTCAACCCCAACCGGTTGCAGCAGATGACTCCCTAAGCCTGGTTCTGCCGGAGGTTTCTACCTGTTAAAAGGGAGTTTTTCCTTCCCGCTGTCGCCAAGTGCTTGTTGGGTTTTCTCTGTAATTATTGTAGGGTCTTTACCTTACAATATAAAGCCCCTTAAGGCGACTGTTTGTTGTGATTTGGCGCTATATAAATTCAGTTGAATTGAATTGAACGATGGCCGCCGTCACTTGCATTGACTTGCATTTCTTTGGACCTCCAGAAAAAATGCAAGTTCAACATTTTTAATCAACTCCAGGTATTTTTTTTTCTGCTTAATTTGTTGTATAATAACAAGGGGAAAAGTCCTTAACTAGGCCATGAAAATGCTTACCAAGCAATTATCAAATTACTTTTGAGCTGCTGAAAATGGGGGAGTATGAATAAAAAGGGCTGTAATTCCTCAACAGTTAATGCAATATTTTTGTCAAGCCACTTGAATGAAAGCAAAAACTCTGCACTTCAGTGACATCTTGATTGTGCGTTCTTAAATCCTCTGTGGTGATAAAAAATACAATAAATAAATAAAATTCTGACATTATCCAGAAACCTATGGATGTAACTGTATCTACTTATAGAGATTACTGCTGTACAAAAAAGTCTAAAAAACACTAATTCACTGTACTGGGGCAACACAAAACTTTATGGAGCCTCTGCCTTATAAAACTCCTGGTAACAAAAGTTTCTTTTACCACTTTTGACAAGGCAACCTTGGTTTCCACTAACTAATCTACCCATATTTTGGCTGTAGATTAATATTTAAAGGGGATCTATTATTCTCATTCACCTCCATATTTTTATTTCTGGACTCAACTAGGATGGCTTTACATGACTTACATTTCAAAATAATCTATTTTATAAATAGATTAAATAGTTAAATAATTTTTTCTGGGTCTTGGTGCAGCCGCTTTGTTTATTGTTAGTTTAAAACAAGAGGGTTCAGCTCTTAATGAAACATACTACATGAGACTGGCACTGATCATGTCATCTAACTCCCGGCCAGAAAGCAAATAAGCACACATCTCTTAATGTCAAAGTAATCCCGTCAAAGACTGAAAATAAACTCTTTCTCTAAGCGCACTACGTTCAACCCTCTGTGAAAATTATTGTGGTCTGTTACAGTATCCTGAGAAATTTGAATATTTGGAGTTGAGGGCCCCAATACTATAAACAGGGAAAAGGTTCATGTAAAACAGAGTGATCTTCTCTCTGA
Organism: Cichlasoma orientale; assembly: GCA_034780415.1. Lineage (NCBI taxonomy): Eukaryota > Metazoa > Chordata > Actinopteri > Cichliformes > Cichlidae > Cichlasoma > Cichlasoma orientale. The sequence continues at coordinate 13,275 of JAVDPK010015079.1, forward strand.
GGGTTGTCCGTCTCCATGGTAACAGTCCATGGGCTGCAGGTGAGAGGTAAGGAGGGTCTGGTGAGGTGAGGCTAGCAGGGCTGTAAGCAATGGAGCCATCAAAGATATTCATTTGTACACGCTGTACGTTATGCAAAAGCAAAATATAATGTCACTTCCCCTATTTATTGTTCTGTATACAATCAAAAAGGACTCAAAATCGTCTATATTTTGATTCTCTGTTGAATTTAATCTCAAACATTTATGATTTATGACCTGTTTTCTGTTTACATAAACAGGACATACAACATTAACGCAAATAGAACCACAGCCTTTCTGTCTGAAAGCAGTGCTTTAGAAAATGTGCATAATTTCTGCCAGTGTTAGGGCAGCCCAAGGAATCACAGATATTAAGGGATGCTCTATCAGCTGCTGCATGGCCAGCAGTGCATACTAAACACCACCTCACTGTGGACATGCCTGAATGCAAAAACATGAGGATTACCAGGAATGAGGGGAGACTTCAATTTAAAAGATATGTGATCTGACAGCATTACAACATCAGGCTTTCTGTTCCCCTTTAGGCTATTAAATGTGACCTTTTCAATGCTCAGAGTTGTATATTGATCAACTGGCGCCTTTGATTTGGAGTATTTTTGTGCTATTTGTCTGATACTTATGGCCTCAAATTGCAAAAGAATGGACTAAAATCACTAATTTACCATCCCTTATGCAGGTAATAATATCTAATTTTATTATGTTAACCACGTATACAGCGGTGTACAGAAGCCCCTGTTACATTACAGCCCTGCCCAGATAGAGGGGTCCCTTACCAGCCATGACTGAGACTCACTTGGGCGTGAGGCGAGGGTCTCCGTAGGGAGCATAGGGAGACATGTTTAAGAGGAACTCCTTGGGTGGGTAGGAGCTCCACCTCTGTTGGACATTGCTGCTGTCATTGTTATTCCAAAAGTCTCTGTCTAGGTCACTGTAGCCAGAGAGAAAGCAAAAGGTAAGACAGGTGAGAGCAGCAAACAATCACAGACAGATTATGAGAAATGTTGAGAAATAAATTAAAAAAAAAAATACAAATAAAAAGAGAAACTGCTCTCAAATCTAAAAGTCAGGGAGCGAGTTTAAAATAAAGAGCATCAATGCCTATTGAGTCCAAAACAGTGCAATTATTTAAACATGGATATTAAATAAATTTAACCTTACATCCATCACATGCTCCCACAGGTTAAAAACAGGATGACTACAAATTCATGGTCATTTCAATTTCCAAAAACCCAGTGTCATGGAAAGTGGGTTGAAACACCCGGAATGGAGAATGGAAGGAAGTGACCTGTGTGTTTTAGCACTCTGTCACTGATGAGGAAACAAAACAAAGGAGATAAGGAGATAAAGGAGAGAAGTCAGTATGAATTAAAAACAACCGAAAAAGAACTCAGGAATGCACTCAGAGAATAAAAAAATCAAAAGGAAATAGTTGGAAATATGCAAAAGTTGTTAGTGTTGTCCTCTTGTATTGTGTGATGCAAAATTATACTTGAAACAGTTACACAAATATAGTTATAGCTGTCAATATCCTGAGTTTGTTCTTATGATGTAAAGCACTTTGAATTGCCTTGCTGCTGAAATGTGCTATACAAATAAATTTTTACTTACTTACTTACTTACTTTAACAATTTGCTTAGTGTACCTATTTCTATTTATTCCAAACAGATCAAATGGTGAGTAGACTGCTGTCATGTCTAAAAATGGCTTCATTTTTTTAACATAAGGTAAAGACCATTTAACATAATGCAGCCTTTGATTTACATCAGCAGATCAGGAGGTCAGAACACGGCTTCTGAAGAGTGATCTAAAAATAGCAGCAATGCTGGAAGTGATCCAGAGCTGCCCAAGGACAAATTTAAATCAGGCATGTTTTTTTTTTTTCCTTTTCTTTTTAATGGGCCTGGTAGCAGAGTCACACATTGTATATATAGTACAATATCCAGTAGTGTAATATAAAACCTCTCTGATAAGTGAGCACTATCTTAAGGGCATAATTTCAGGGTGAATGTTTCAGACCACACAGAGTGCTATGAGATTAGTTTGCAATCACAAATGGCTGTTAAAATGTGATACTATCACCACATCATACATTATTCCCACGTGCTTCCATCTACTCCCTCCCTGATACCTACTTGATGGCTTTATTTTCCCCTCGACCTCTCACTGAATCTGGAGAGCTGGCAGCCTCCATCCCGGGCTTATTCCTCTTCCCCTGCAAAGAATCGAGATCGAGATCGAGATCGAGAGAGAGAGAGAGAGAGAGAGAGAGAGAGAGAGAGAGAGAGAGAGAGAGACACACACAGGGGGGACACAGATCTTAGAGACACATGTTTGTCATCATTTATAAAAGCATTTGTGCAAGTCAAGTGTTCATTACTCAGGTTTTAGAATAGCATCAGGTTCCAACACATGTAAAATGTAATAAATGGGGGACGAGTACACATTGGTTTGATGCCAGGGACCACTTAACTAGAATGAGATGCAAATGCACAATCTCACATGCATGATACATGCACACAGACAGCACACACATGCGTGCGCGCACACACAATGCAGCTGTGGGCTATATCAGATGCATTAAGATAACGAGATAACTCAAGATTTCAAAACAGGAAGTCATTTAAAACTAAACATTCATGAAACCCTTTGGAGGTGCCATTGCATTGTTTATTTCAGCTGAAGCTGTAGTTACTGCATAGCTGGAGGGCCTGCACACATCACCATTGCGGATGTGCTCTGATGTGTGTCTGCTCAAAAAAAAAAAAATCTCACTAGTTTTTGGGTCTACAGGAGCTTTGGTTTCCTAAAAGGTTTCCCATGCTGGTGCTGTGGCGTGTTTGATAGTTAAGATTTGGCAATTAAGTTGTATTCTCCACTGGCTGAAACAGTCCAACTGTCATTGATATACTGAAGTTTTGCAGTAGGTGAAATCAGATGCTGAGCTGTACAGTATATCAAAATTTAGGAAACTGGAACAATGATATACCAGATATTATATAAAAAATACATATAGAGGAAAAAAATGTGTTCTCATTCCAAAAAAAGCTGCTTTTAGGGGGAAACTGGATCATTTGGAAGAAGATGAAATTCTAAATGGGCTGAAAACTGCATACATTGCTGCTGTGATGAATTATAAACCTTATCTTACCTGCTCTGTGCAAATATTTTCCACTTAATGGATGGTGCTTTCAGCAAAGCAATATACAGTAGTTACAGTTATTGACCTCTATGTTTTATTGAACTCCATATTTATTAAACTCTTGGGGGTGATAACACTGAGCCTTTTCCCTCTGAGTCACACCGGCTCTCTGCTCTTACATAATGTTTTTCCATTATAAGCTCACGACAAGGACATGAGGTGCACACATATGCCATAAAATGTTCACCAAATAGACAAGATGTAAAATTGCTGTAAGACGTTTAAATTAGACATACCACATTTTCAAGCGAAGGTTTTGAGGGTTTTTTTTGTTGTTTTTTTTTAAAGACAGATTACATGTTGGACTTGTTCCCATTTGGAGATTTCAGCTACATTACCATCTGTTGCTGTAATTAATTATCTACCAAATAAACCTGACACGCGTTTTTAATTACATATGTCACATGTTGATAAAAATATAAATCAATCCTCCACAAGATATTAATATCACATCATGCCAGAGGGGGAAAAAAATCTGACTTAAACTTGAAATGTGGTGATGACATTTTATATTTAGGATTAATTCCACAAGTGCCAATTAATTGAGTGCTGAAGGGGAGCTATTTATTTATTTAAATTTTTACTGGTCTCTCATTTTTTTCTTTGTGTGTCTTTTAGAAACTGGGGATGAAGGTGTGTCCTGGTTCCTTCCTGCACTCTCATCACAGCTCCCTTCGAATGCACATGAACCATCAAACATATCTGAATTTTAATTTCACTTTGACAAGTGTTTTTAAAAAGCTCAAGAGGAGAGAAAATGGCTATGTTATAGTGGAGTTACTTAAACACAAACATTATATTATAAACTACTCATACTTTTCCTGCAGTTGGAAGGATCCTCAGCTTTGGGAATGTTTCCAGTTGGAGAAAAAGAAAAAATGTTTCCAGTTGACCATACCTGCAAGTCTTTGGATTTTTAGAAGAAATTTGCGAGACCCACGCACAAATGTAGAAACCATACGAATTTAAAAGCCCGGCTGAGCAGTGAGCTCACACACTGAAAAAAGTGTGACTGGGCTAAATTAATATTTACAAAATAAATATTAGTAGTCTTTACATAAAAAAATGAGTGTGTGTAGTTTGGTGTATTATTATGTTGAATTAATAATTATTTATTCATTTATTAATTGCATTTTACTTATTATTGAATAAATATTTTCAGCTCAAAATTATTGAGTAGAATTTAATTGTATTTTATCAGTAAAGTCAACACGTCAAATAATT
>JAVDPK010015089.1:0-17732 GCA_034780415.1 Cichlasoma orientale
GAGGACCATGGACTCAGATTTAGAGGTGCTATTTCTCATATCTGCTGCTTCACGCTTGGCTGCGACCCGCTCTCTCTATGCTCTTTCTTTCTAGTTTCCGTCAGTACTCTAGCTGCAGCATTTTGGATCAGATGAATGCTTTTCAGGGAGCTTTTAGAACAGCCTGATAATAATGAATTATAATAGTCCAGCCTAGAAGTAATAAATGAGTGAATTAGCTTTTCAGCATCACTCTGAGACAGGAGGTTTCCAATTTTAGAAACCCAAGCTCGGGTCCTCTACCAGAGACCTGGGAGCTTGAGGGTCCTGCGCAGCATCTTAGCTGTTCCCAGGACTGTGCTCTTCTGGACAGAGATCTCGGATGTCGTTCCTGGAATCTGCTGGAGCTATTCTCCCAGTTTAGGGGTCACTGCACCACATGTTCTTTCTTATTGATATTGCCATCACTTGGTATTGCAATGTCTAACACTACGGCTTTCTTCCTCTGTTTGTTCACCACTACTATGTCCGGTTGGTTAGCCATCACAAGTTTGTCTGTCTGTATCTGAAAGTCCCACAGGATCTTAGCTTTGTTATTCTCGACCACCCTTGGGGGCGTTTCCCATTTTGACGTCTGGACTTTCATGTCATTCTTGGCACAGATGTTCCTGTATACTATGCCAGCCACTTGGTTATGGCGTTCCATGTATGCCCTAGCATCTTGCACCCTGATGTTATGTGTTGGATTGTCTCAGGGGCATCTCTGCACAGCCTGCACCCAGCTTCTATTGATCTTTTGCTCAGAGCTTGTTCCTATGCTGCCATGATTAGTGCCTCTGTGCTGTCTGTCAGTCCAGCTTTGTTCAGCCATTGGTAGGATTTTTCTATATTAGCCATTTTTTCTATCTGCCGGTGGTATATGCCATGAAGAGACCTGTCATTCCATGATGGTTCCTGTTCTTGCTTCTTTCTCGGGTTTCTGTTGCCTGAGGTACTCACTAATCACACGATCCTTTGTGGCCATCTTCCTGATGTATTCATGGATCTTTGTTGTTTCATCCAGAAGAGTGGTTCTGACACTCACTAGTCCTGGGCCTCCTTCCTTCCACTTAGCATACAGTCCCAGGGTGCTGGATTTTGGGGTGAAACCCTCCATGCATGGTAAGGGGGTTTCTTGTCTTGATGTCAGTGGCTTCTGTTCCCTCCTGGGTTCCTCCTGCGAGATCCCCAGGACACCATCCATCATCTTATTAGGAGCATGCCCCGACATTGTCAGGTATACATACACGCACGTGGAGGCCATACAAACTACTGAGTACCATTTTGAGTTGCTGCAATGAAATTTAGGCAAAATGGACTAGCCTGCCGCACCAATTTCTCACTTTTATTTTTTAGGGTGTCTTTTAATTCAGCCCTCTGTAGATTGATAATTTTAATTTCTATCAAACAATGTGGCACCCTTTTCTTCCTAACACACCCAGTTTATGTCACTATAGGTATCCAGAAATTTTTTTCCCATTGAGATCTGATTTGTTTATAAAGTCTTCCTTTAATTTTTTTGTGCAATGTATGTTTGTAATCCTCTTTTTCTTTCAGTTTGATTTATACCAACCTCAAGGTGCTTTATAGTCCATCTGTTCTGAGATTTCAGGGTTAGTGTTTTGGCTGCTGCCATGTTGGTTTTTGGGTCAAAAATATTTGGACAAGAAGGAGGTGTGCTAAATTGAATTGAGATAGGCTAGCTAGCTTAGTTATCAAGCTATGCTCATAAAGTGTTTGTGTCTAACACCGTTACCTGCTAATTAGTGCAACATGACTGAATGATAAGACAAAACCGAAGCACAAACTTCCTGGACCTTTGAGGAAACCATATTAATTCAGTTAAAAATTTCCAAAGGGAAATACAGTTCAGTGATTTGATTTAGAGGAGGTGCTGACCAGAGCTGGCAAATATACTGAAATTCTGTACTTAAGTAGAAGTACAAGTACTTGTGTTAAAAACTACTCTGGTAAAAGTCAAAGTACTGGTTCAACTTCTGTACTCAAGTAAAAGTAAAGAAGTACAGACTCTGAAATCTACTCAAAGTAAGAAAGTAAAAGTAGCTCTTTGGAGGATGTGCCTACCTCTTAAGTACAGTGATGAAGTACAGTATTTGTACTTCATTACTCCCCACCTCTGGTGCTGACACAAAGAGCTGTGTTTTTGACTACAGCTCCATGTGTCGGCACATCTGACAGTTAAACCAGAGATACCCCTGCCATTAATGCTTGCCAATGTCCAAATGGATGAATGAAAAAAAAAAGAGTCACCCTACAGTTGTTACAAAGGGAGAAGCTATCCATAGAAGTGGAAACCATTTTCTGCTGTTGATATGCTTTTTAATGCGGTTGCTGGGCATTTTAACATATGAATATATGGGGTTTTACTCAATTTTGTACCCAGATTAAAGGGATTATTTAGTGGAACTGCTGTTTTTGTCACTTTCATGTTGAGTTAATATTCAAAAAAGCCAACAGTATTATAAACATGAAATTGGCTCAAAATATTCATCTTCTCCTGAACTTTACACATCAGTCAGCCCTGTCCTTTTTCCAGTGTCTTCTGTGCAGTGTTCCGACTAACCTCATAGTGTGTCTTCACTCCTATAGTTTGTACTTGCTGGCTGTAACAGTTTAAATTGGAAAGGCTTTGATGTACTCTAAGAAATAGTCATTGTCATTATCATTCCATAGTTGAGCCACATATTTGTTCTGCATCTATTATGTATGTGCCGGGAGGCTCGTTGGATAAGCAGCATGGAACAATCCTCAGCTTGAAGAGTGCAGTGTTGAACCACAGTACTCTGCATAAAAATGTGTATGCCAGTATCAGTTTATTAGACTTTTTAAAACAATATATTTTTAACACGATGGATATAATTGCCTGGACAGATCTCTGAATATGTTATCAATATGATCCTGTGCAAGTATCACACATGTAGAAATAGTAAAGAGATAAAGGGATAATTTCTGTGTGTGGAAGGAGGATTTGCTGACTTTCAGCTACATTTCATTTAGACTAAAGGCATGGTGAGCACAGAGAGAGCCAGTTTGCATACATTTTCTTCTTTACTCAGTACTTGACAGTCAGAGTATGCCTTCCCTATCTTTTTCAGCTTCTGCATTGTTCCACATGACTGAGTTCCAATGATCATCTGATTGCTTTAACTTGACCATAACTGCAGCAATCATACAGTTATGACAGAGTTATACTGCACTTTTTGAAGTGAGAAATGCTTTAACGTTGTCCTGCTCTTTGATATTCTTAAAGTCTGACTGGCTGCTATCAAAAGCATTTGAACCCGGAGTGTAATTTAATTTAAAAAAAAAAAAAAAAAAAAAAGAAGAAGCAGTGATTCTGTGTTGAAGGTGACCTCTAATCTTTCAACATTATGACTCAGAAAATTAAAGTGTTTGTACTATCTGATCAGGAGGAAGGCTAAGCGGATATACACACCACACTAGGCGGCTGAACAAATGTAGGAAATGAATGCCTTTCACTGATTGATCTCGCTCCCCATCTCATGTAATTCCCCGTCAGCATAATTTAACCTAATAAATATTCCCTTTAGCCTTTACAATGAATGCAAATTCCCTGAGAGCAAGATGAGTGGAAAATATTTGTGCTGTGTACTGCAATAGGAAATGAGATTGCTTTTTTTGTGACATACCTCAGGGCTGTTCAGTGGGCCCACTAATCTTTTTTAACATTTATATACTCAGATAAAAGAAGTCTATTATGTCAAATGCAGAACTGGTATTACAGTGAGCCACTGGCTTTGATGCTGCAAAAGCTGCGAAGGCTTATTTTTCCAGATATCAGATTTAGAATGTGATCAGCATATCTGTGTCCTCCTTCTTGGAGCACATTCTGCTGCCAAGAAATACAACAGCATTAATCAGCATGTTTAAATTTTTCATGAGAGCTGACAAATAAGCACATCAAACCTCTCACTACATAGTAGGTGGAAGTATGTTAGATGATATAAAATAGTTTTAGTTTTTAGTATTGTCGCTCATCCTAGAGACACGGAGTAGCATGAGCATTAATTTGAAGTCATGTTTGTACCTCTGTTTTTGTCTGCACTTGAGAACAAACATGGTTCTTTAGCTGGTAAATGACGCACTCTTTCTGGTTTCTTTGTTTATCATTAGCGCTGGGTTTATCAGAGCGTTTCAATTGCTACGCTCTGAGTGACGTCTTTGACTTTGAGCACACTGACTGCGTTGTTTACACACAAAAACTGATAAATGCAGTGTTAGACTTAGAGGTGGAAGATACTACACCTACTTTATTTGAAGGGTTACTTCATAATAAAAAAAATTGTTTTGTTTTTAATGACTTTTATTCTAACAATGGGCAAATATTTAAAACTTTTTATGGTTTTGTGTTGTATGATTGTTGCAGTCAACACTTATCATTAGGTTAGTACTTTGAAGTGCATTTTCAGACACACAATATACAAAAAGTACTGGTTACAAAAGCTCCTAATGTTTTCAAAATGTACTCCATGTTTCTCCCTTCCTTTGAGGGAGAGAAAACAAAAGCCTCATTTAGTGCCTTTATGTTTCCTCCCCATCACTGGCTTCTTGTTGTTCCAGTAAAAAGCTTTCCTTAGGGGCTGATATTGTGCACTCTCCTGAGCCTGTTTGCTGGGTTCTTTTCTTTCTTTTTTCTTCTTCCTTCTTATTTTACTTTCCATAGTACAGGGGCATGTCACAGGGGCGTGCCCTAAGGTCTGCTGACAGGGTGTACTTATTTGTACCCATGTAGTTTGTACCTAGTCTTGAACTTGTGGTGGTAATTTTTTTTATATCAAAATAAACCTCTTAAAAGGGAAGAAAATTGAGTATGTAACTAATATTTTATATATGTTAATTATATACTTGGAAACAGACTGGAATTAGTATAACAGCTTTGTGGTCAACCAGTGACTCAGAGCTTTGTTTATCTAACACTGGCTCCTACAGTCAACTTAGAATCACAAATCAAGCACCTTGACGACATACCAGGAAGAGCAAAGGTGCCTGGAAGATTAAACCCAGAACCTTGGAGAAGAGTAAAACTAACATTTTACCTAATTTCCTTTTGTATTTCATGGAACCCAGACTGCCTCCTGAAAGTGCACATAAAGCCCTAGAAGAAATGGTGCAAATAACTATTACTGCTCGGAAACATTTTAGTGCTTTCACCCTAAAATAGTTCCACCAAAATACTGGAGGAAAACCTTCAGGAACTTTGGGCATTTATTTTTGCTAGGAAAATGGGAAATAGGTCATTTTTGAAAACATGCAAACGTGGAAATCAGAATGAGAAATACTTTATTAATCGTCAGGAAGATTTGTGTCATCACAGACATGACGGTTCTTCTGTAATGTGGCATACCTCAGCCTTTTCTCCCTGTTTTCCTTCCCTAAGAATGGCTTCCTGACAGCCACCCTTCCACTGGGATCATTTCTGGGCAAACTGAAAAGCCAGATGTGTCTCTCAGGTCCTGTGTCAGGGATTTGCTGGATTTTTCCGTATTTCTTAAGTACGTGACTTTCAGATGACTTTCAGATGCTGTTCATCTGCTGTAGATATATATTTTTTAAGCCTGCCACTTCTTTTGTCCTCTACTTGTAAAGATGCACACTGTACACCATGCAGAGTTAAACCAAGTTTTCAGTTAATAGCTCTTTGGGAATCACTATTTTATGCCTGTTAAATTGTGGGTTTTTTTGCAGATTCAAAGAAAGGAATGGGAACATTATGTGTTTTTGCAACAGGTTGCCAATAAAAAGCGCCCAGCAGCCTAAAGATACAATTTAAAATTGGTTCTTTGTTGTCTTTTATGTGTAGACACAATTGGTTCTTTGTTAGCTGCCTTTTTTATGCTTGAATCATTCATAGATCAGTGCTAAATGTTAAGGCAGCCTAGACTAGCGCGCTGAGAATGGACTATGATGCAGACATCACCCGAGAGCAAATACAACTTAGAATTCTTTTTTCAAAAGAAGGAAAACAAACTGATTTATCGTTGTTTTTCTGCTGGAGAAACGGGTATGTGGGCTCAAGAGGGGTCCGCTGGGGGGAAGAGAGAGAGAGAGAGAGAGAGAGCGAGAGAGAGAGAGAGAGGTCAGAGATGGTGAGATCCGAAGTTACACTGAGATGGTGGGTTTTGAGACGGGCTTACCTGGGTGGGCTAGTGATTCCACGGAGGAGAGGTAGGTCCGAGGAGGGGTTGTTTCTTCCAGGAGGGCAGGCAGGCAGGTAAGTGGAAGAAGAACCGCGAGGAGGAAGAGCCAGCTACTGCGGATGCTGAAGCTGAAGCTGGGTGGCAGCTGTGCGTAGAGGTCACTGGAAATGGAGACACATGTAAAGAAAAGTGTTGTCATTCAGAGGGAAGAAAAGCAGATTCTCTGTTTACCACACTATAAGAGCTGACAGTCTGGCAGAGACTGGGTGCTTGGTGGCTCCTTAATTCCTGCAGGCTGATGAGACCTAATGGAAAGCAGGCGAGCTTCATCGCACACGGGAACCCAGACTCCGCCTGGGAGGTGGAGTGGCCAAGAACCACCTGGACTTAGGAAAAGAACTGCAGCAACCCACAAGGACCATGACAGCTAAGTGGATTAACAAAGAAAAAACATTCATCTGAAAATGGTGAGGTACAAGGACTGGACTGAAAAAGAGTGAAAAAGCAGCCAATGTCCAAAGAAAAACAGAATCCAGAGGGAGTAGATGGAATGACCATTTGTGTTTCTGTCGCATACAAATGACGTCATTGGACTTTCGGGCCACCTTGCTATAATGACCCCACTCACACTGAGGCGGTATTCAATTGTAATGGAAAGCGACCAAAACCAAGTAGAGTAGAGTCGACATGAACCAAGAAGGTACTAGTGCAAAAGAGGTATTAGACTATAGGTGTAGGGTTGGGATTGCTTTTTCAGCAAAATACTAAAAATGCTAAAAGTTTCAGAAACAAGAAGTTAGTACCTTTCAAATATGTTCATTTTGGCCTCACAGTTCTTCTGTTATGGATTTCCATTTGAATGGTAAATCGTGGTAATCATATAGTGCTTTTTACTCAGCTGAACACTCAAAGTGCTTTCTGCTACAAGTCTCATTCATCCAATCAAACACTACAGTGGTTTTATATATGTCTAGGTGCTTTCCAGCATTCACACAATTTAGGGCAATTCAGGGTTTCGTATACTTTGGCATGCAGACTGGATCGGACCACCAACCTTCCAATTAGTAGGTGACCTCCTCTACCTCCTAAGCTACAGCCACCCCTGTGCGTGGTAGACTGTAGTCTTGGCTCAGCTGGCTGCTTACTTGAGGTTATAGAGTGCTGTCTGGTGTGTGTGTGGCTGTTTAAAAGCTATGCTGTTTTGGCCTTAGCTCCTCTGATGTTGCTGTGTTGGTGAAGCCTGGGACTTTTTCCAAAGCTTCACACAGATATAAACACATTGCCACTGTGTTGTTCTTGGAATCCCACCAAGCAGAAGGCAGTCCCCTCATGACCCATATCTGCAGTATTTATTGCAAATAAATAAAGCAAACCTCTGGTGATGGTTTTCTCTTTGTTGAGGTTAAGCAGTGTCTTTATGATGTATTCCACTCACTTAACGAATGCCTGGTGAACACAAATAGTATATATATATTTCAGTTGAATGTATTTTAATATATTTATGTATTTGCCAAATGATCACATTCTTTATAAAAGTGAGTATCAGAGGTGATTTGTGACAGAAAGATAGCAGCAAGTGTGAAAGGGAAAATTTATAAGATGGTAGTAAGATCTTATATAATGTATGGTTTGGAGATGGTGATACTAGTAAAAAGACAGGAGGCTGAGATGGAAGCGGCAGAGTTGATGATGCTGATTTTCATTTGGACTGATCAACCACTCAGATTTATCTGGTTGGAGACAAAGTTAGAGAGACGAGGCTGAGATGGGTTGGACATGTGCAGAGGAGGGACAATGGATATATTGGACAAAGGATGTTGAATTTGGAGCTGCCGGCAGGAACAAGAGGAAGACCTCAGAGGAGGTTGATGGATGTGGTGAAGAAGGACATGCAGAGGGTTGGTGTGACAGGAGGATGCTGGGACAGGGTGAGATGGAGTCAGATGATCCGCTGTGGTGACCCCTAAAGGCAGCAGCTGAAAGAAGAAGAAGAAGGAATAAAATTTCTGAGATAGTTTCAACAGAGAACATTTATTTTTTATCAAAACTTTTTTTCATTTTCTGAGATATAGACGTTAATAGTAGACTAGAATATGTTTCTGTCCAACCACTTGTTACAGTATTCTGTTCATCTCTGTGTACAACTGCTTTTGCATTTGCAATCCTAACAAAAGATTAAAATCAAGCAAAGGGGTGAAAGAAGAAACCGACAGAAAAATAAAACCATTTTTAGGGGTTTTTGTTAACAAAGTTCATAATATGGTAACTACTGTATCCTTGTATTGTAAGCTTCTCTTCTCTTTCTAAAAACTCAAAATACATTTCCCCTGCAAGCCACACAAATTCTGTGCACTCAAACCGCCTTTTAACACTCAAGCCAATGGATCCCTGAGGGTAATTTTGGGTTAAATGATTTGCCAAGTGACCCTGTGACTGTCAACACCGGGCCTTTTGCTCAGTGTTTTGGGTTTTGGTGTTTTTTTTTTTGAAGTTCTGATATTGTTTAATTCTTCTGCTGTGTTTTATAGTTTGCTTGTGATTTAGTTTATTGTAGGTTTTGTAGTTTTTAATTTTTCCTTGGTGTTTCAGTTTTGAGTATTTAGTTTCTATTATGGTGTTTGTGGTTTCCCTCAGTGTGCCTGCTTCCCTGTGTGCCAAGTCTGCATTTCTTTCTGTTATGTTTAGTCATTTCCTGTTTTATTTTTTTTTTTGCCATTGCCTTGCTCCGTGTGTTCAGTTTTGCTTCTTTCTGTCTTGCTAGTTTAATCCTGTTCACCTGTTCTCCCCAGCTGTCTCTACTCTTCCCTCAATACCTCTTGTGTATACACTGTCTGTGTCATTGGCTTCTCTGCCAGCTGTGTGCCCTGAATGGTGAAGTCAGAGCACTGACCCGTGCTGGCTGTGGGTTGATCCATGCTTCAGCTTCAGCATGTAGTTTGCATGCTGAAGTATCCTTGGGCAAGATACTGAACCTCGAGTTGCCCCTGATGCGACCATATGCAGACAATATGCCCTCAGGGTGGATGTGGCCATGCAGCCTTGTTCTTTGATTGCAGTCAGATCAAAAAATGTTGGTCAGACGATACAGTTTACCAAGCAACAAACAACCATTCGTTTCTGTTTCTCAATGTGGACATTAATATTTTATTATTAAACTAACAATTCACACAGTACTCACACAGTCATTGTAAAGGTTGTAATATTATAAACAGATGCGGATTTTTTCATTTATTGTGAATGAATCAAAGCATATTGTCCCATTATTCAAATTTTAAACTATGTCCTGAAGTGTATTTATTGTGTGTTTTACAGGAGATTTGGAATTTGGCTTTAAGTTTCAGGAACTTTCATATCTACTTCATGCCCTGATTGGCAAACTGTACAAAGTTAAGGAAGTATGCTGGGCTATTCTTTCTATAATTTGCCAGCTGTTTCTGTAACAAGTAAGCGTAAGACTGAATGTCTGTCTAGAGAAACTGCGTGCATCGAGAAAATGTTTGCCATGATCTATGTTTTTAAACAATATTTATTTCCCCACGTCTATAATGGCTAGTTTTTCATTTTGCCTACAGTCTCAGAAATAGAGGTGAGTGCTGTAACAAGAGACAGCATATACTTCGCCAAATACAAAATGAGATTAATTAAAATATTAATTTTGCCCTTAAATTTTAAGGATTTAATGTTCTCTTATTTATTTAAGAGGTTGGCACTGTAGCCTCAAATCTACAAGGGTCTGTGTTTGAGCAGACACGTGTTTTCCCTGTACCTGGTAGGTTGATTTGGGTGTTCTGGTTTCCTCCCACAGTCCAAAGACAGGCTTGGTAGGTTAACTGATGATTCTAAATTGACTGCAGGTGTGGATGCGAGCATGAGTGTGTAGTTGCCTCTCTCTCTTTCTTAGCTCCAGGGGATAAAGTGGGCCAGGACGATCCGGAGCAGTGTTTCAGCACCTTCAGTTAATGAGTAATTAAATCTGATAGGCAGATTAATACACTGCACACTGCATGTCCTTTTTTTCGACCCATCCCCATGATGCCTTCAAGGTTCAGATGTAAAGTTGTGTTCACAGTACTTCAGCAGCTAGCTAGTGCTACAAAAGAGGACTGAACATAAATGGAGTAACTTTTTTGAAGTGGCAGGTAATTTCAAATTCAACTTTTCAAACAGCTCAACTCAGTCTGCTAGCTAAGGGTCCAGTGGCTGTGTTTTCCAGGGGGAAAAAATGTTAGTGTTATATTTTTATTTCTGGAGATTGAGAAAGATGTAAAAATGAGAGGAGAGAAGAGGAACATGAGATATTCTTTTATGTAATGTTCTAATTCTTTTTAGATTTTTTTATTAGATATTGGATCTGTACATGATGTGTTTCTGATGTTATGTGGATATTTCATATTCTGAATTTGTTTTTGCAAACAAATTGAATGATAATTCCACGTTATTCAAAATTTATACTGGACTGTAAGTGCAGGATAAACTAGGTAGTTTGCAGTATTGTGGTTCAGTTTATAGTGAACTATATTGCAGTGGTGCAGGTGTACTGTAGTGTTCAATGCCGCTGCTAGGTTAGGTACTGAGTAGCAGCAGAGACATTATAAGAGAGGACATTCCCTCACCTGCCAAATCAAACTTTAACTTCTGGTTAGCCCTATGATAGACTCACAACCTGCCCATGGTGTACACAGCCTTTACTTGATGACAGCCTGTGAAAAGCATGGTTTCATTCTGTATATGACTTGCTATACAAATACCAGTCCATTTTCAGGTGTATGAATGAAAAAGCATGCACTAAATGGGGACCGAATTTTGCAACTTCCTGTAAAAGGTCAGCTTTTGTTCAGTGATAAGCTGTTGTATCCCTAAAGGTACAATAACGTACTCAAATACCAGTCTGGCCAAAAGGCTGAGTAATTGTATTACAAACAATACAATTACTCAGCAGGAGGCTGTGGCCCAGAAGGTAGAGCAGGTCATCTACTAACCGGAAGGTTGGTGGTTTGATCCCTGGCTGCTCCAGTCTGCTTGCCAATGTGTCCTTGGGCAAGATACTGAACCCCGAGTTGCTCTCCGATGCATCCATTGGAATGTAAACATTAGCTAGAAAGCACTTAGGCATAGAAAGAAGTGCTTGTATGAATGGGTAAATGAGGCATGTCGTATAAAGCACTTTGACTGCTCAAAGTAGAGAAGAAAAGCACTATGTAAGAACCAGTCTATTTACCAAACCTGCTATTTTTGATTAATATTTGGCCACTGTACTGTGAAATCACTAGTTTGTCTTTCAGAGGAGGTCCAAATTATAATGATTAAACAGTTGTTGTACTTTTTGAGAACTAGTTTTAGGTTGTGTAAGATCTAAGAAAAAGATAAAAACATTGCCTCTGTGCTGTGTCATTATTAATGGTCTTTTGTGTTCTATTCTTTCTTTTGTTCTGATTTCTTTCTGTTCTTTAAATGTAATTGCTTTCTATTGTTATGTGCCCCAGTCAAGTCCAATTAGTGTCTTTTGTTAATTTTCATATTTATTTTATACTCAGTTCAACTTACAAAGATGCAAACAAACCCATCTCCTCAGTTTGTCCCGGATTACCATTTTCCCACTGTGCATGCCAGTGCCAGCCGTTGTCATCACTACACAGGCCCACTTCATTGTCCTCTCATTATTCAGCCCTCAGTGAGCCTGTGCAGACTGTATCAGTGGCTTCATCTCATGTCAAAGCCTGCAGTCAGGGAGCAGTGACAGGGTCCAACGCTCTATAGACATTATCTTCATGTCATAATGCTGAAAGCCTGACTTGATGTTTGCGTGTGTGTGTATGAAAGGAGGTCAGGAATTTGATTCCTGTGTTGAGTATGTGGTTCCAGAGTGAAAGCTGATTGAAGGACGTAAAACAATGTGGGAAATTATTCAAGTAATCTGTAATCAGTGCTAACAATCAGATACACACATGCACCAGTAAAGCTTGGTGCATGTGGAAATGTTCCCATATGTTTAGCAGTGTCAGTGTGAGGTTTAAAGAAGTTCACCGATCCCAGTCTGATTTCATTAATGTCACGTCTCACTATAGTCAACCACACAACAAGATCTAATCTGCTCCGCTTTTCTGTAGTCAAGCCTGGTGGCTGTTATTTCCCACTTTAGCAGCTCATCATCCAACAGTGACTGAAGTGTGGGAGGTTGAGGTAATTTACATTTATGACTTTGATATACATTGCACCAGCATTGCTTCGCTTAAACCCATTTAAATCCTTCATTATTTTAGAAAACAGTAGCACTTATATTACAGTATAATAATAAATAGTGGGGTAATAATTTGATAGTAAAGAGCCGATTATGAAAAGACCATATAATTAGCAAAAATCAAGTAATAAATTGGTATTAACCGTGTTATAGCTGAATCATTAGGTTTTTTGGTCGTTACTCAAAAAAAGTAATGTATCAGACATTACTCATTACTTTCCTTAAAAGTAATACACTACATTACTTAATTACTTGCAGGACAAGTGTAATTTGTTAGAGAACAACTACTGTTATATTACTTTTTTGTTACTCTGGAAATGACCTGAAACACATTGTCTCATAATTACCAGTTAAGAATATAAACCTTAGGCTACAGCCCCACACATAAACACAATTTCCTATTTTAATGAGGGCACACAGAGGATCTTTCTTGATTCTGCTTTAGAAATATGAACAGGTATAAACGAAGGCTGCAAGCCTGACTGCTCATCATTGCTGTTGTGCTCTGTTGAAGACCTTTGATTTTTTTCCCTTTCTATCTGCCTGCCGTGCAGATAATTGAAGAACGTTTGTAACGCAAGTAACGACATGATTGTAACTGTCATGTAATTTCTGAATTTAGTATAGTAACCTGTTACATGGAACAGAAACACTGTGTAATAATAGGGACACGTTTTAAAGGTACCGATGAGGCAAATAGTATAGTAATAGTATATTTTGACAGCATTAGAATAAATGATAAAATAGTGTAATATTTGCATTAAAAAGTATACTTAGTCTATCACTTGGTTAATGTGTTGGTAATTACATGCATAAATTAAATGACTGTTTCTATTATCAAATTATTACCCTGCTATTACTTGCACCATTGCCTCACAGCCTCACAGTTCCTGGTTCCAATCCATTCCATAGAAAAAGCTGTCTCTTTATTTTTTCACTTCACTTTTCCGGGGTGGCTGTAGCTCCGGAGGTAGAGCAGGTCTTCTACTAATTGGAAGATGGTTGGTTTGAGTCCAGTCTGCATGCCAAAGTATCCTTGGGCAAGATGCTGACCCCCAAGTAGCTCTCCAATGCATTCATTGATACATTCATGTCCAATGCAAAAAGTACTATATAAGAAGAAGTCCATTTACCATTCACCCAAAAGTTTATTTTAGTCATTGGTCATAGCATTTCCCTCAGGCATATGGACAATGTGTAAAGAAACAACAACAACAACAACAACAACAACAACAACAAAAACACATGGATGGAAACATCTCTGGAACATTGTTTGAAAGAAACAATGTGTAGAAGAATACCGTTTCTTTGCAATAAAATACCTATAGTTTTAGAGTACACCGAATTCTGCATAAGTAATCTTCATACACAACATTCAACCAGGAGACTACGGTTTAAGTCCTATGGTTCAAGACTAGGATTATTTTTCTTATACTCATTCATATTGCAGGTAGTGTCGGTTCCTTTGTCATTAGAGTATGTTTAACTGAATGGAAACTTAAATGTAAAACAGCTTTACCTTTTTAAAGCATTCTGCTGGAGGAGTCCATTTACAGCATACGCCCCTACACGCAAAGCAACTACAGTGCAGTTTTCTTAAATGCTGCTTTGTTGTAGTAATAATGTATGTTTACTGAGTCTACAGATTTTGATGAACACCTCACCTGACTAAATTTGATCATGATAAAGTGTATTTTCTTGGATTTGTTTCTATGTGTGTTGTGTGCAGAGGAGATTATTGCAGTGGACCCTGCTATCTTTATCAGCCAGATGCTCACTGTGACACGCTACTCACATGACAATTCAAAGAGCGACAGAGCTGTTATCTCTCTCTGTCCAGATCCCACACTCTCACCTCCCCCACCCCTTTCCCTCCCACCCCTCCTGGCCCTTCATTTTTATTCCTTTCTGTCTCCTCCCCCCCATCATCATTAATGCATAATTACTTTTACTATTGATCTGCAGGATTTGAAATTATTATGGAAAGACTTAAAACTGCAGTGATGATGCCACATTATGCAGAAGGAGTTGTAATGGTATACCAGATTTACTGTTGCATAGGAACAATGGCAGTTCAGTATATTTTCAGTAGGCCCCACAGAAGAAAAAAAATGCTAAAATTTTATTGTAATTCAAATAAAAAAGTTCACTGAGTTAAGTGTGACATTAATTAGCCCAGTTTCAGATTTAAAAATTGCACAAAATAATACTGCATTTCTTTCTTTGACAGCATTGAGGATACAACCGTTTTCGTTGAAATAAATCTTTGTTGGATTCTGCCACCACCCAAGATGGCAGCTTAGAACAGTCTCCTCTGACATTTTATCAATATTATCCCACTAAAGCCAATCAAACTCCACTCTGCATTTTAAGCTTTCAGATAGCAAGATAATGATGGAAATGAAAGAAAAGAGTAATAAAAACAACAATGAATGTGGTGCAGAGTCTAATGCAAAAGATGAAAAGTGGAAAAGTGTATGTGGCGAGAAATACTGCCAGAGATTCAAGACTTCCGAAAAGAGAATAACCGACAGTTGAGTGACATTAATGAGGAACTCAATAATCAGAGAATTGTGGAAGCAAAGCAAAGAAAAGAAAATCAATTCCCAGATGCCATATTCAGCCAGACTGCGAGTCTTCTAGAAGGACGGGACTCAACTTTCCACTTCGGTCAGCTCCCAGTTATGGTTATAGATCTACCAGAAGACCCAGATGAGTAAATGAACCAGCAAACCTGGCACAGAGCAAGAGAAGGGCAGTCTGAGTAAGAGCTCACCCAGCAGAGAGAGGCTTCAAATTTACAGTAGACAATTTCCAACTTAGAAAAGATAACAAGAAATACCTTTAAAATCCATAGATGAGGTAACACACTCCATCATGAATTCATGAATACGCTGTTAGTTCCCCCTGAACTCTATAAAATGAAATACATCCTTAGATCAGGAAATGAGCATGCTGAACTGAATAAATTTCATGCCAACCAAAGTTGTGCACCAACAGCTGACAGTTTGTGATAATTTACTTTTATAAAAAAGATGGAAAACAGTAACTAAGAGACTAGATGACAAGAGAAATGTCAAAAGCCAAGTTTTCTTCTTGCTTGGCTTCCAGGGGACCATGGTTAGGATCAGGCAGGACATTAAGCGACTCAGAGACAGGATCAGACAGAGGGATAGCAGTGTCACTGCTAGCTGTCTCTGTGATTATCAGGGGCGTAGCAGGCCGGAGGAGGAGGGCTGACCTAATGCCAGCAGTCTGGGAGTTTGGCTGTGGGTTAGCAGGCCAGACGATTCCAAACTGATGAAATAGGCCCAATCACCTGAACGCAGGCAGGAAGCTAGTTTGCCAAATTGCTGGCTGAGAAATTGGCTGTAAACTAGCAGGACAGAGGCTAGGTGATTAGGGAGTTTCATCAAGCTGGAAGTGTTGGAGTGTGTTATGTAGCCAGCAGGTCAAAGGGTAGCAGGCCCCATGTTAGTCTTGGGTATTAATGGAGTATAGGAAGGCCAGCAATCTCTGAGATCAGCTGATTAACTGACAAACTGGACCAGTCCAAAAAACTCCAAACTGTGCTCTCCATCCATGCTTATTTTGACAGCTTTTGTTCAATGCCAGTACTTTTAATGATATTGTGCAGTGTCAAGCTCCTCAAAAAAACAAAACACCCTGGCCAGCCTGGGTGTTAAACAAACCCAGGCTGGCCAGATTGTCATTGTGGGAAAATCAGGGAGGA
Source organism: Cichlasoma orientale (assembly GCA_034780415.1). NCBI lineage: Eukaryota > Metazoa > Chordata > Actinopteri > Cichliformes > Cichlidae > Cichlasoma > Cichlasoma orientale. The sequence continues at coordinate 16,169 of JAVDPK010015089.1, forward strand.
GAAATGAGTGCAGACTGAAAGCTGTCAGTAGTTCTGTTCTATTTATATTAGTTTTAAGTTAACAATTATGGATATTTGAGGTTTTATTGCATTTTTTTTTACACATTTTGATAACTTACCTTATCTAATTGTAATCTTGCCACAATAACTATTCTAATCCTTATGGGCATTTACAACGAGGAGGTGCATTTTATTCCTGTTTTGGTGACTTTATAAAATAAAAAGTTTCTGCTATCTCTCCTATTCATGAAGGGAATGATGAACAAACAACAGAAAAGTGAAATGAGAGCATTATTTCAAGAGGAAAATAGATGTTGTGTGTGTATGTGTGTGTTGGGGTGGCGGTAGGGGGTAGGGGGGGTAGGGCAAATTCAAAAATAAGCCATTGAAGACAGAGCATGTGTGACGTTACACTCCAATGACTCCCATTTCTATCCTGCCACCACCCACAGCTGTTCAGTAACCAGTACACACCCAACCCACATAAGCGTCATATTTTAACTGTTTTATTTATTTATTTTAAATGCAAGACCACCTATGTCCTATGACTTTCACCTACCCACTCCTACACATATAGTACAAATTAAAGCATTTGAGCTTAAATTAATTAATTCGTTTGGAAGGCACTGGGATGTTTATTTTACTCTGAATACTTGATGTCATGGTCCGTGGGTCTTGGACTCTTGGTGCTGAGTTTCTGTTATTCCTTTTGGTTTTGGTGAAGTGATTTATGTTCAAGTTTTGTTCTTTGGTTTGTTCCTCTTGAAAGTTAGTGTTATATTTTCCTGGTGTTATTATTAGTTTTCCAGTGGCCTGTTTGTATTTTCCTTATTGTTTGCAGTTCCTCAATTTAGGTTATCGTTGGGTTGGTTTCTGTATTTCTTGGTTAGCCAGTATTTAGCTTTCAGGTTATTGAGTTGTTGTTGTTATTCTCCCCTTGAGATAAAGAAGTCTTGTTTAGCTCATGTTTTGTATAGGCTATTTATGGATGATTTTCTAGTCCTGTTATTTGAATTTATTTCAGTTCATTTATATTTATATAGCATCAAATCAGAACAAAAGTTGCCTCAAGGTGCTTTATATTGTAAGGTACAATACAATAATACAATAATACAATACAATACAGTACTACAATAATACAGAGAAAACCTCAACAATCACACGACCCCCTATGAGCAAGCACTTGGTGACAGTGGGAAGGAAAAACTCCCTTTTAACAGAAAAGAAACCTCTGGCAGAACCAGGCTCAGGGAGGGGCAGTCATCTGCCACGACTGGTTGGGGCGAGAGAGAGGACAAAAGACGTGCTGTGGAAGAGAGCCAGAGATTAATAATAACTGATGGTTAAATGCAGAGTGGTGTGAGAGTGAAAAGAGGGGAGTGAAAAAAACAAAACAAAACCAAAAAGCTCAGTGCATCGTGGAAAGCTCCCAGCAGCCTAGGCCTATTGCAGTCTAACTAAGGAATGGTTCAGGGTTACCTGATCTTTATCAAAAAGGAAAGTTTTAAGCCTAATCTTAAAAATAGAGAGGGTGTCTGTCTCCCGAATCCAAGCTGGGAGCTGG
>JAVDPK010015138.1:0-17726 GCA_034780415.1 Cichlasoma orientale
TTTTGGCATATTTTCAATGTCTTGAGATCATTCTGGTGAGGGCAGAATTTGCAGCTACTTCTTTTGGGTGATTTGCCTATTGGTCAGCTGGGCGAGGGGGAGGTGCTGCAGGGGGAGGGGCAGAGGCGCTCTTCCTCAGAATCTCTCTCTCATCAGTTGATTCTTCCTCTTCATTGTGAGCACAGTCCTCCATTTCTCACATTACAGATTCTACTTCATCATCGTGTTCATTTTTTTTTTCATTTCATACCCATCTTCCGTTTCTGCAGCAGGTGATGTGAGGAATTCTTCAGAAGTAAAAGTAGCATGTGGTCTGTATGTTGGATCTGTCACCTTATCATTATGTTCCCCCTCTTCAGTTTATTCTTCCTACTCATCACACTCTGCATCGTCTTCCTGGTCATTCTTTCCAACAAAATTGTTAAAAGTTAGCCGACAAGCCCCCTGTGCAGTATAGAGCTTCTTCCTCTTCATGTTGTACAATGTGACCCACCTGAATACCTGTGAGACAGACCCTCTTTCTTTTGTTTTGTTTTGTTTTGTTGCTAGAACCATTGTTTGATCGCACACATCAAAGATCTGAGATCAAAGATGTGTTGAAAAGCTGTAAGGTGTGACAATTTGACCCATTGGACCACTTTTTGCTGTGGGGTCTTTTTTGACCCCAGAGGACAAAATACATTATTAAATTCTATAAAACACCCATAATTCACTCAAATTACATCAAATTAATTTAACAATGAAGAACATAGTATTGAACAATCCCTGTTAATTTCAGATCATTTGATGAATAAAAAACATATTTTCATGCAAGAGATTTAATTTGGGGTCTAAAAAGACCCCAGGACATTACGAGGGTTAATAATATGTTGACCTTGTAGTTTTTGTTGGTTTGTTTAAATGCAAGTCAGCTGGAGCCAAGGATAATTTTTTTTTGTGTGCTGTAGGTTTGAATTTTCTCCCTTTCTTTCTCTCTGTCTGTCTCTCTTATTTCTGAAATATTATAAAGAATTAAACGTGTATATTAGGGGGAAAAAAGAGCTCAACGACAGTTAAAGCCAACACATTTGAAAGCCTGTGCAGCCTGTTCAGACTTGTGAAATAAGATTAGAAGTAGTCTCGGAGTGGGTTATTTTGGGCTACAGTTAGATTAGTTTTAATCCCATCCTGAGTCCCCAATTGTGGTCTGATTGGGTGGGATTCTGCAGATGCAGATTTAGTTGTCACATGTAGGCTGTTCAGCCTGCTGCCTACACAGGAAGAAATATATCGCCACAAGTATTCACTCATCTGCCTTCACATGCATATAACCTTGAGTGACATCCATTTCTTAATCCAGAGGGTTTAATACAGTATGATGTCGGCCCACCCTTTGCAGCTATAACATCTTCAACTCTTCTGGGAAGGCTTTCCACAAGGTTTAGGAGTGTTTATGGGAATTTTTGATCACGCCAGTCAAGTTCTTCTTTACCAAACGTGCTCATCCATGTCTTTATGGACCTCACTTTGTGTAAATAAATAAATACATAAATATAACAGATCACAGTGATGAAAGAAATGCTTCAGCACACGAAGACATTTTGGACAATTTCATGCTCCCAACTTTGTGGGAACAATTTGAGGATGGCCCCTTCCTGTTCCAACGTGATTGTGCACCATCATGGATGGCACTTTGTGCAGTTATCTATGATATTTAATTTTAAAATATCTGTGATGAGTAGTGTTTCTGTCTAAAACATTCAAAGGTAAATTAATTTCATACCTTAAAAACTAAAATGTTCGGGTGCAATCAGTATGGTTGTGATGTGATGGTAAGAGTACCTGTCTGAGCCGGAGGTAGGAGGGATTTTGTTTGTGGTCTGTGAGCTCTTTGGAGGAAGGAAGTAGTGCCTGTGAATTGCTCTTAAACAAATGTAGATTCACTGAACTGCTTGACTCCACATCTTGTAGATGCGGAAGCCCCTTGAAAATTAGAAGGTACATCTCAAGAGGCTTATCCTTACAAAAGGGCTGAAGGCTGTTGAATAGTTTGCTGAAACTCAAAACTCTCAGATTAATCAGCTGTGTGTTCTTTTATGTTCCTTCTGAGGAACAGTTTAATGAGAATCTTTTTATGTGCTTTTTTTTATGTCACTGTGGCTCATTTTCTTCACTTTGTACTGTAATTGTTTGATTATTGATGATTTTCTTAATATGATTTGGCTGTTCTCCCTTGTATTACATTTACTTCTGCAATATCTCATTTTATGATTTGTTTTTATTAAAAATTATTAATATACATTGATCAGTCTGTGGCTCTAGGGCTGCATGAACAATGCTGTCTGTTTTGTTTTTTGTTGACTGACACATTCTGATAATGAATGGATGAAGTTTAGTAATAGTTAATACAAACATTAATAGTCTTTGTTATTTTCCCCACAATGAGTCAAGCATGAAACTAACATGGAAACTTGATTCCTTCTAATGGCCACTTGATGCTGGCTCAAGCCACTCAGTCCAACTTACAAGCATTAAAAAGCAGCTTGGTATAAAAGATGGTCATGTCTGCCTCAAAAAACCAACATGGCTGCATCTAAAACACAGAGGCTTCAAAATGTGGTTAAAACCAGTTGGTGCAATGGCTGTATGGCTTTTCTATACAGTCTGGTTAAAATGCTAACTTATCAAACGATTTATGATCAAATACCTGCAAATACCAGCCTCTGTTGCACTTTGTGTTTACCCCTAATAAATGCAGTAAGTCTTAAGCCACCCCCCAATTTCTTTATACTTTGCTTCTAAGAAGCCAGACTTTCTTCTAAGTTTTTAAAGTGGCCTTGAACATTCTGGGCTTTCTGAAGGTCTTTAAAATAAGAAGGAACTCATTTTAATTGTATCTTTCGCCCACTTGATTACACTGACTTGACCAAATGTACAGTACTAGTATAACCAGCAGTTTTGCTAAAACCCCACCTTCATTTTTCACGAAGTTTGAATCCTCCTGTAGATCTTGGCAGTTCACCACATCACACAGTGCTCAATCCTTTTACTTCTGAGCTCATTAAAAGCTGTTTTTTGTTTCTGCCTGATGTTCTCAGACACTACGTATTGCTCACAAGCCCTCCTCTGAGTAACAGAGTTTGAAGGCTTATGAGACAAACCTTGCACTGCCAGTCACGACATTTAAATCATTATCAAAAATGACACTTGATGTAACAGCCAGAATGTCACTAAATCAATCTGCATTTATCGCTCTATGAATATAAGTGATTCATATAATATCTGTTACTGTATGAAACGCTGTCTCATGGTTTATCAAATCCCTGCAGGCCTCTAAAAGCAGGAGAACATGTAGCTTAACAAACCTGTAGCTTCTGATTTGTGGAGTACTGTGCTAGAGGGCAGTGACATTGCATGACTAGCTATGGTTTCCCTTCATTCATAGAAATGTCCTAAAATAACTACATGCCCCGGATATGTACAATATAAAAATTAAGCAAAAAGCTGTTGTACTACACAATTACATACACAATGTGAAACACAACAACATTCTGATTGAAACTGCATAACACTGATTAAATGAAACAAACTGCATTACAAAGCTGTTTTCACTCAATTCCATCATTTTTGTAGTAATTTACTGTTAACTGGTTCCATTTACCGCTGGCTGCATTTTTGAGCTCTTATGTGCTGGCATGTCACTCATCAGATGCCAATGTGATTTCCTGAGGACACAGGTGTAGATATGAGAGGAGGAAGATCCCCCTGTAATGACTCTTTAGTGCAAAACGACTCTCCTGGCAACACAAACACATGCGTTATAGTAATCTCAGTAAGCAGCTGCATAACATCTCCTCCTCTTCTCCATTTGTGACTGCACTGTAGGCAGCTTGGGAACACTGGAGGAGACAGAAGGACATTATTAGATCTTTTTCCTGTTCGGTATTGATGCTAGTTTCTAACTAACCATGGGCTTTTATATGCTATAAATTACCTCTCCTATTAAAGCACACTGTTAATGATACAATTAAATTGTTTTTTTTTTTGTTTTTTTTAATTATGGAATGGCACAGTGGGGCAGTGGTTAGTGCTGTGGTCTCACAGGAAGAAGGCCTCGAGTTTGAACCTGCTGGCTAGCTGTGGCCTTTCTGTGTGAAGTTTGCATGCTGTCCCTGTGCCTGTGTGAGTTCTCCCCAGGTACTCCAGGTTCTTCCAAAGTACAGAGATGTGCATGTCAGATTAAATGGTGATTGCAAATTGGCCATAAGTGTGAATGTGTTAGCCCTTGGATTGACCAGTGATCTGTCAGCTACGATTGGCTCCTGTCCCCTGCCATCCTGAAGCACCCCCACGGTACCGAACCGATAACCCGGTAGGGGCTTGATACCAAATGGACAACCGCTTGCTAATGCTAATGGCCGTGCCCACTTGTCAATTGTGGTGATGGCGATCCATTCAGATAGCTAACACCTGAAATTCTCAGCCTGGCACAGCGCTGGGCGATCACCCACTAGCTAGAGCCCTGTAGATATTCAGCATGATTCTTTCCCCCACTGAGATGTGTCATTTTCAAAGTGTTCCTTAAATTTTCCTCCTTCACTACATCCATGAACCTTCTCTGTGGGCTTTCTCTGCTCCCACAGAGAGCAGAGGAAGCTCTCTGTGGGAGCAGAGAAAGGGTAAGGGTGAGCTCTGTGCCCTCACCCTTACCAGTGCACTCCATACTTCAGGCATTCTCTCACTCTCCAGGATTGTGTTAAACAGTCTGGCCAAAGGTCCACTGGCCTGCTTCCTGGATGTTTCCATACCTCCACAGGTATGTAATCTGGACCAGCCCTCTTTCCAATCTTCTTTCGTTTTTGTAGTTACCCTCACTTCCACTTTACTAATCCTTTGCACGTCCCGATACACTCCAACTTCACTCCATCTGTCCTCCTCTCTCTTTCATTTTCTTCTTTCATCAGCACCTCAAAGCACTCCTTTATTCCTAGCACACTCACATTAGTACACTTTCATCTCTATCCCTAATCACAACCACGGACAGGCCCGTCTCTACACCTGTACCTGTTCCTCGGGTGGGGGCAGCATGCCAGTCTGCATGAACCCCAAGTTGCTCTCCGATGCAACCGTCGGTGTATGAATGTGTGTGAATGTTAGATAGTAAGCACTTAACTGTAGAAGGAAGTGCTTGTATGAATGGGTGTGAACAGGTAAATGCAAAACATGTTGTATGCTCTTTGAGTTCTTGACTAGAATAGAAAAGCCCTATATAAGAACTAGTCCATTACTATTTTGGAGTCACCAGCAACTTCAGACTCACGTGTGTTGTCACCTACATCTCACCAGCAGTCTTCATCTGCATCAGCATCTGCACCTCGCCTGCTCCAACATAGCCTTCACACTCAACCCAGTCAGGAAGAGCAGCTGCAGCAGCACCGGTGCCCGCATCTGCTTCAGAGTCTTTGTCCTCGCCCGAGTCTTCAGAGCCTGAGCATGATGATCCATCTGTGTGTCGTCATTCTGAGCCCCCAGAGGGTCCCGCTGAGTCCAAGTTTCTGCTTCACCACAGTGCCAGCTTGTGAGTCCAGCCAAGCTATTAGAAGGGTTCTGTTGGAGGAAAACAGGTTAAATTAGAAACAAGTAAACTGCAGCAACACGGCACAGCAAGGTTCAAGAAGGCAAAAGCTCCATTATGATCCACTTATATAAAAAAGAACTTTCTACATATGAACATGGTTTCTCATTATTTAAGTGCTTTTGTATATGTAGACAGGGTGTGATTTGTGAAATAAAATAAGGTGATGTTTTTTTATTTATTTATATCCCTATTTGGACAGCTGTGCCATTTAACTTCAATATTTAATATGAAACAATAATGTCAAAATGCAACTGCACAAAATGCTGTCAGTTTTTCTAAAACAATAAACAAATACACACTACAGTAGATTCCAAAGAAAGCGGTCTACTTTGATGTCAGTTTCAGATGTCACCCTCTGAAAGTGATTTTCTTAAAATAAAATTGGGGGTCTTTTTTTTTTTTTTTCCTTTTATTAAATAGTGCAGAGAAGAGGGGACAGGAACATGGGGGACAGAGAGAAGACACACAACAAAGGGCCTGGGGTTGGAGTCAAACCTGGACTGTTGCATTTAGCTAAACCAGCACCCTGAAAATACATTTCTGCATTTGCGTTCTAGACAATTTTATAATGCAGCGCTAAAAGTCGGAGGTGGTAGATAATGTAGTCTAGATTTTTTAAATTTATTTTTTATCATAAGACATTTTTTTTGGTGGGGGTAAATAATTTAGCAGAGGCGGGGACATGTACGCACCTTATATGTAGAGTTATAGAAACTGCTGGTTGGTGCAGCTCATTTTCTCACACACAGTGCCAGGGGACCGTTTACTTTCAGGCAAGGCAGATATATAATTCTCCTGGCTGAATCATAAGTACGACAGATAATATACAAACAGGTGCTTTTATTTTCATTTCATGTTGTGACTGTTGACAACTTGTGCCTTTCTTGAATGGACTTCATTTAGTAAAACTAGTCTTTAGTTATTTTCTGATCAGGTTAAGCAAGAAACAAGTAACTCACCTCCCGATTCTCCTAATTTTAACATGACATCTTCTATCAAGCACAAAATGAACAAAACAAAATGTGAAGAGTGAGGAGAAAAAGGTATAAATTATCTCTAGTTTAAAGGCTTAAGTCAGTGATAAAAGAGTTTTCCATATTCCAGTCAGAAGGATTACTCATCCGCTGCTCAAACAAAAAGTCACTTGAGAAAACAATAGCTTTAAACGTTTGTTAATACGTAAACGTGCTATATTTGTATTTTTGTGGCAGCTGTTACATAACACAAAGTAAAGAATTGGTTTTAAAATGCTGCGTGGAACATGAATAATAAAGGTTAAATGAGTCATCTGTTCTACATTTTCACATTAACCCCAAATGTACAGCTGTGCTGAAAGAATGCGATGCTATTTCAGTAATAACCTAAAAATCTAATCGAGCTCCTTTTCTTTAGGCACCCCCACTGAGCAGCAGGCTGGAAGGCTCAACGCACAAAGATGTCTCATTATTCTTCCCTTAATGTCTACAGAGAAAATACCATCTCCTCCCGACCCTTTCAACCTCACCTTCCAGCCAAAAGGAAGGAAACAATAACTCAATGCTTCATTCACAGCTCAGCTTCTCATTCACTCTGTGTGTAAAGAAGTACAATTTATTCAGCTCACTGAGAACAGGGTCTTATCTGAGAGGTAGACTATAAGGACATTAATGAGGCTCACACATAGTCACTCCCACGGTGATGAGAAAAATCAGCTGCTTTGGACCTCTGATGTAGCTGCTCTATCCTCTACCAAGGCCCTGTTTAATGCTTCATTCAGTGCAATTCGGTATCATTTCATAGTTATACTGGTCAAATGGTGCACAGAATAAACTCTGCAGCAAAACGTCAATTGTATCATGTATGTAATCTTTAGGGTCAACTGTCCCAGCTCTAACTATAAGCTTTATCAAAATGGAAAGTTTTAAGCCTAATCTTAAAAGCAGAGAGGGTGTCTGTCTCCTGAATCCAAACTGGGAGATGGTTTCACAGAAAATGGGTCTGAAGGCTGAAGGCTCTCAGAATTACAAATAAGTGTACAGTCTGAGAGCCAAGTGCTCTATTGGGACAATATGGTACCATAAGGTCTATTAGATTCAAACCACTGTAGCACAATTCCTTTAATACCTACGGCGTGTTATGACCTCTGTAGTAAAATATTGTGGTCAGCGTATCAAACACTCCACTGAGGTCTAACAGGATGAGCACAGAAATGGGACCACTGTCAGAGGCCATAAGAAGGTCATTAGTAACCATGACTGGTGCTGTTTCTGTGCTATGATGCACTCTAAGAGTTTCTGACTGAAACTCTTCAAATGAACCATTCCATTGCACAAGATCATTCAGCTGCTTTACAACTACTCTTTCAAGAATTTTTGAAATAAAAGGAAGGTTTGAGATTGGTCTATAATTAGCTCAGACAGCTGGGTCAAGTAAAGGCTTTTTAAATAATGGTTTAATTACAGTACCACCATCCTAAAAGCCTATGGCACGTAGCCTGTTAATAAAGACAGATTGATCATGTTTAAGATTGAAGCATGAATTAATGATAGCACTTCTTTGGACAGTCTAGCAGGAAAGGACTCCAATAGACATGTTGATGGTTTGGACTGACTAATTATTAAGTTAACTCAGAAAGATCAATCAGAGAAAAAGTTTACATAAACATCAGCAGTTTTAAAAGTTACTGCAGAAAATGACATGTCTGTGGAGCAGATCAGAATTTTTTTTTCTCTAATTGTTGAAAGTTTAACTGTGAAAAAATTCATGACGCCATTACTCATTAAAGTTAGAGCTCTGTAAGTATTCCAGTGACTCTTTGCCAGCCTGGCTACAGTGCTGAAACCTGAGGTTATTCTTGTTTTCTTCTATAAGTGATGAATAGTAAGATGCCCTAGCTTTACAGAAGACTTTTTTATAGAGCAGCACACTATTTTTCTAAGCCAAACAAAGATCTTCTAATTTAGTAAAATGCATTTTTTGTTAGAGAAGTCACAGTATCCAGAGTCGTACACAGTGAGGATGTAACACTACTGACAAAATAATCGAGTAAGGTTAAATTATAGAAGTCTATGGGGAAATGGCTGTTTGTAAACACTGCCCTGTTAAGTTATGTTACTTCACTTCACCTCAGATTAGCTCAAGAACAGTGCATAGAGAGCTTCATGGAATGGGTTTCCATGGCCGAGCAGCTGCATCCAAGCCTTACATCACCAAGAGCAATGCAAAGCATCATATGCAGTGGTGTAAAACATGCTGGGATGAATTAAAGCGCAGACTGCAAGCCAGGCCTTCTCATCCAACATCAGTGTCTGACCTCACAAACAATCTTCTGGAAAAAATGGTCAAAATTCCCATAAACACTCCTAAACCTTGTGGAAAGCCTTCCCAAAAGAGTTGAAGCTGTTATGACTGCAACAAGTGCGCTGACATCATATTAAACCCTATAGATTAAGAATGAGATGTCATTCAAGTTTATGTGTGTGTGGGAAGGCAGATGAGCAAATACTTTTTGTAATATAGTGTGCCAGTCTTTGAATGGCTCTTTTTTTTTCTTTTTATGCTGATGACATTCAGCTGTATATCTTTTAATTCACCTGGCAATTGCAACACTTGTAATCTTGTTATAATATATGATCCAGGCTTTGACTCACATGTGAAATCAGTTTCATGTTCCTGTTTTTTTGATTTAAGGAACGTTTCTAAATTGTAAGCTAGTTTCCTCAGCTGAACTGGAGAAAATTGTTCATGCATCTGTGCCATTGCTCCTAGATTACTGCACTGTCCTGCTTACTGGCTTAGATAAATTATCTCTTTCACGCCTCCAAGCTACACAAAATGTTGAACATATCCTAAGTGAGCTCACTTTATTCATTTTATACTTTTTAACCTGACTCCTGGTAGATTTTACTAGTGAAGCATGACCATATGACAGAAAGATAGTGCATGAAAATATATTTGGGTGACCTGATCCTTTAAAGATAAAAACGTGGGGAAAATAATTCCAAAAGTGATGGGACATGATATTGACATTCTTTGTGTCTCATTCATGAATGACATCGTATCCTTTTCATATGAATCACATACTCCTTACAAGTGTGTGCACCCACTTTAATCTGGTTTCTCAGTGTGAAGTGCTGCTTGTCTTCTCCTCTGCTGTTTGACTCCCTCCCTGACTAACACTGAATTTCTTGCTTTCACTTCTCTGTCACAGTCTACGATAATAATAAAAAAGCATGTCTGTATATTTTCATTATTGCCCCCGTAGTGTTTTTATTTTGCTCTCCTCCCCAGGCTTTTATGCAGCTATTGGTGGCTGGCTTTTATCACACGATGAGTGTCTCCTCCTCGATGCTCTGGTCTAGTTCAGAAAACTTTTCATCTGGATCTAAAAGGGCCTCAAAGTTGCACGAATGATAGTAGAAAGCAGCAGGTAGAGCCGTAGTCGAGGACACAGGGTATATTTAAGTTCAGAGCTTATATAAAGGCTAGGACACACCTACAGGCTCGGACACCTACAGGAACACTTGTGTATATGTGTGAGAAATACACGTCTCAATGCTCTGGCCATGCTTCTGGTATTATGCAGACTTTTTTTTCATGTTTTCTAGGAGCAATGACATGTTTTGTGATGGGGCCAGGCTGGTGGCAGAAAGTGACAGTACTGCAATAGTATATCTTCACAGACCATGTGGAAAAACCCTTGGAAATATTATAGACTTGCAAATGTCTTGATGCTTGCAGTTTTGCAGTCATGCCGATGACATTTAATTCTGAGATTTGTCCTTTTTTTCCTCTTCCTTTTTTTCTTTTTTAACAGATATGCTGCCCGTAGCTACAAGGACATGACATGGGCTATGATAAAGAAATCAAACCATTTATTGCTTCCATACCCTCACTCCTGCCCTGAGTAAGTTAATGAGGAAGCAAAGTCTGGGCTTTGGAAGTTTCGGAGTTGAATATGCTAAGATTTTCCTTTGGAGTGACATGGCCGCTATTCCAGGAGGCAGGTTTAGCTAAAAGCTCTTGTTCACGCAGCTTTAGACAGAACACCTGTGTGTTCTGTCTAAAGCTGCGTGAACATTTTTCAGTGTCCACCAGTGAGTCCTCAGTTCCACGGTTACACTCAATGTCTGAACCTCAACATATTTTCCACTGAAAATGAAGCTTATGTGTAATTTCAATAAGGAAGATCTGCAATCACTTATCTGTCTGCTTTCCTGGGTGCTGCTAGTCTCTTCTTCACATCACTTTCACTTTCCCATGCTGTCAAACTGCTGACATCATTTCTATAGTCCAAGGATCTATCTGCTCACCTTCTTCAAACCAGTCAGCCTCCTCTCTGCATACTTTAAATCTCACTGCTTACCTCTCATTCTCACTTAGAGACTGTGTTGTGCAACCCACCTCCTCCCCATCTCCACCTCACTCCAAGTCACTCAGTGCTCCACCCAAGCCTCCATCTTTATTTTCACCACCATCAGCATCTAGACTTTGTGGGGTCCTGCCCTAATTCCTGTCACCACTTGGATTCCATTCTGCTATGATGGGCCATCAGACTCTAATCACCAAATCGCTGAATTGAATTCTGTATATCAATAAATCATGTTCAATTCCTCCTAATGATCTTTTCTTATTGAAATCACCTCAGTGGGTCTGTCTAGATAAGAGTGAGTCCAAATGGGATCCGGTAGAACGTATCATAGGCTCCATGAGGGATCAGCAAACCGTGTCCTTGTTGAGTCCACTTGAATGGCATGATGGATTCAAAATGGAAAAATATGATGGATTCAACTTGGATCAGGCCCACATCTAGTTTGGCTCTGGTCATTTCCTAGCTCATCCTGTCCTGATCCATTTTATTTCTGTTCAGAGCAGCTATTTTTGTCCTGGCATGTTATTGTAACAAATAGAGTTCCTTACAATTCCTTATTTCAAATGGTTCATCCTTCCAAAACTAAACTAAACTATCTGAACTCCAGCTGACCAACATGTAGACAGCTCTAAAAATGTTGAGACATTTCTTATAACATGTTACTGATAAAACTTTACATTCATTAAAGACTTGGAAAGCTAGCCTGCATTTTCTGTGAAATGGTTAATGGGGTGGGATGTGGGAAGTTGGGGAGCTCATTGAGCCAGTTGGAGAACTCTGTTCTTGTCTTGCAGGTGCTGTTTGTTTCTGTGCTTTGTTACAGACGCTCCCATCTTCACTTAGAATATTGTTAAAAAATGTCACGATCCTGGGTTTGTTACCCAGTGTTTGATTTTGGTGGGCTTTGAGGGTTTTGTTTATTTAATTATTTGGAGTTTCTTGGTTGCCTAATGTTTTATGGTTTCACGTATATTTTCTTGTTAAGTATATTTTGCCTCGGTCTGTGTTCCCAGTGCTTTATTTTAAGTCCTCCATCTATGTTCCTTTCCCTTGTGTCTAGTCTCTTGTGTTATGTCCCGTCCTCTGTTTGTGATTAATTTCCCTCTGTGTGCCTGCCTCCCTCTGTTGTCAAGTCTCCGTCTGTTTGGTGTTAGTTCCTGTTTTATTCTGTTAGTCCTATACCCCATGCGCATTGTGTTTAGTTTAGCTTCCCCTGTCTCATTAGTTGATTCTGTTCACTTGTTTGTTCCGTTGCTTTGTGTTTACCTAATCAGCCCCTGTGCATTTAAGTCCTGAGTTTTCCCTCTGTTCTCTGTCACATCATCCCTCTTAGGCAGTGTGTTTTCTTGTTCTGCATTTTCCTTAGAATCCTAGGTTTATTTGCTCCTGTTGAGCTTCTTCACATTTCCTTATATTCCTTGAGTTACCAGCAATAAAGCTGAGTAATTTTGAGTTCACGTTCAGCTTCCCACGTCCTGCATTTGGGTCCTACTTTGCCTGCCATATTGCCAAACTATGACAATAAAGTGATGCAAATCAGTTTCACTGTTATATTTACCTTTTTGGTGACAGCAGAAAGAGTGAGAGAGGAGGATAGAAAGGGTGAGAAGAAGAGAAGACAGCAAAAGGTGAGAGAACAAAAAGAAACAGGTACGAGTGGGCAGTGTATTCAAAGTCAACTAATGTTATAAAGCCAAGGCAGCTTCTGTGTTGCCCACATTCATTGATTATGATTTCACATGCTAAGTCGAGCATATTAATTTATATGAATCTTAGCATTTAAACAGGACTCCTATTACTGTAAACATGGCTTGAACAGGATGGCTTCCACTACACTGAAATGACTCCAAATCTATTCTTCACTCTTTGATTTGGTACCTGATATCCTGTATTCATTCTGCACAATAAAGGCAGGGTTTTATGAATTCTAAAACTTTAATTTAAAAGCAGCTCTATTACCAGTTTGCTTTTTGTCCAGGTAAATGGAGTGGCAGTGCGATTTTTTTTTTAAATGTCTGTAATGAATAATGCTATTTTAACTGCTTAAAGTAAACCGGATTGCCTTTATGTGGTTAAGAGACTGAAAAAAAGAGACTGAAACAACACTGTGCATCTTTCTCCTTTTATCTGCTTTGCTACAAATAGATCTTTAACTTCTTTTGGAAAATTCTAGTCAACACGATTAAGGCTTTGCCGCAGGTTTGATTACTAAAGTGCCCACCCTGTTATACTGAAAACTGATTATTCATTCTGAACCCTTCTTATACTCTACAATAGGCCATCTAACTAATTAGATTGTTTTGAAGGTAACATTGTAAGGTGTACCCAGCTGAATTGAGGTTTGCAAAGGTGAAAGGGATTGAATATGTTTGCAAGCAGCATATCCCATTAATTTTAATTGCAAGGCACTGTATGCATGACATTATGATTGGGGGCTGAGCTCCCCTAAAGTTTTGATAATATCACCCTTGGCATGGATGAATTCATCAGGAAACGCTACAACAGAGTAAAATCAACTTAAAAACTAATTAGGCACTCACATCAGTCTGGAGCTCTGTGGCTCCAGCCCAGCAACATTCATGGCATCAGATCAGGTTGGATGATTCACACTATATTGCCAAAAGTATTCGCTCGTCTGCCTTCACACACATATGAACTTGAGTGACATCCCATTCTTAATCTATAGTGTTTAATATAACGTTGGCCAACCATTTGCAGCTATAACAGCTCTAGCTCTTCAGGGAAGGCTTTCCATAAGGTTTAGAGGCACATTTGTGAGGTCAGATACTGATACTGGATGAGGAGGCCAGGCTCACAGTCTCTGCTCTAATTTCAGTTCAGTTCAATTCAACTTTATTTGTATAGCGCCAATTCACAACAAACAGTCGCCTCAAGGTGCTTTGTATTCTAAGGTAAAGACCCTATGGTGGGAAGGAAAAACTCCCTTTTAACAGGAAGAAACCTCCAGCAGAACCAGGCTCAGGGAGGGGCAGTCATCTGCTGCGACTGGTTGGGGCTGAGGGAAGAGTGAACAAAAAACATGCTGTGGGTATGGAGGGTATGGAAGCAATTCATCCCAAAGGTGTTCTATCAGGTTGAGGTCAGGACTCTGTGCAGGCCAGTCAAGTTCTTCCACACCAAACTCATCCATGTCTTTATGGGCCTTGCTTTGGGCACTAGTGTGCCTTTCCTAAGGTCGGAACTAAGAGGCCGATCCAAACTCCTGAAAAACTGCCCCACACCATAATCGCCCCTCCACCAAACTTTGCATTTGGCACAAAGCAGTCAGACAAGTACTGTTCTCATGGCAACTGCCAAACCCACACTCATCCATCAGATTGCCAGACACAGAAGCCTGATTTGTCACTCCAGAAAACACGTCTCCACTGTTCCAGAGTCCAGTGGTGCTGTGCTTTACTCCTACACCTTGTATTGCCCTTGGTGATGTAGGGCTTGGATGCAGCAGCTCGGCCATAAAAACCCATTCCATGAAGCTCTGTGTACACTGTTCTTGAGCTAATCTGAAGTCCACATGAAGTTTGGAGGTCTGTAGCCATTGACTCTGCAGAAAGTTAATGAACTCAGTGCACTGTGTGCCTCAGCTTCTGCTGACCCCACCCTGTGATTTTATGTGGCCAACCACTTTGTGGCTGAGTTGCTGTCATTCCCAGTCGCTTCCACGTTGTTATAATCCCACTAACAGTTGACTGTGGAATATTTAGTAGTGAGGATATTTCACAATTGGACTTGTTGCGCAGGTGGCATCCTATCACGATACCACGCTGGAATTCACTGAGCTGCTGAGAGCGACCATTCTTTCACAGATGTTTGTAGAAGCAGTCTGCATGCCTAGGTGCTTGATTTATACATCCGTGGCCATGGAAGTGCTTGGAACACCTGAATTCAAATTTTTGGATGGGTGAGTGAATACTTTTAGCATTATAGTGTAGATCTGTCCTGCCTTACCAGCACCAACAACTATTTCTGTGGGCTTAAATATTATATACAGCACTGGGTCAGGTGACCATGTGAAGGTGCATTTTATGTATTCTCAAACCAGGCTTGTGTCTCAGTTCTGCTGCAGCAACACCATCTCTCTCATAAATCAAAAGGCAGAGTGAAGCTTGAATTATCTAAGCAATTCCTCTCCAGGCAAGTGCAGCAGTGCAGCACTAATCCACAGTGACAAGAAGTGCCGTAAAAAGAGTGCAGCACATTAAATCCATGCACTAGTTACAGTGGTTTGATAATGACAACTTGTTTGGACTTTTTATGATTAATTGGTTTAAAATGATTAATTTGTTCTTGCTTCATAGAAACACTAAATAAAGGACAGTAAAATACATACTTCAGATTAAAGCAAGTCAGCCAGTCAATTCCCAAGTGACCAGCTACCAAAACTAATTCACCCTCAGTCATCAGCTTTTTACTCACTTTTCAGCAACAGATTATAGAAGGGACCAAAGTTAAACTAAATTGCTCCTGGCCACCATCAGGCAAAACTTTGAACAGTTCCATGATCGATCATATACATGAAACCCACAATGGAAAATTATGTGATGTGATTTTCTCTCTGACACACATCTTTTTGTCTCACCAATAATGTGTATCACAGCAGAATTAATTTTGGTTATCAGTTTTTAACAGCTTTGGGTTTTTTTTATTTTTAGAAATTTACAGAAACTCTCAAAGACAGTGCCCTCTTTATTTCAGCATCAGAAAGGCTTGGAATGAGGGTGTTTCTGAACGCTGACCACCAAACAAGCGCATATGAAAACATACTGACAGCTTAATCCTCCGTCTGACTCTTTCATCTCTCTCCAAGAGCTTTTTTTTCCCCATCTTTTCTAGTCTCACTGAATTGAATCAGAGAACTGGGACAGCGGACACTTTTTTTTCTCAAAGGAATTCATTGTACTGTAAAAGAAAAATGATGTGAGAGAGACCCTGCGCACACCTTAACACAGTTGACTAACCACTTCTTGAAATGTGTGTGATGTTAAATGTCAATTTACTTTAACATAGTAGTGTGCTAGGACAACTTATTTGTTCAAAGCACACATGAGTCTGACAAAGTCATGCATAAAACTAAGCTCAAAACCATGTGAAAATGTCCGTTTCCTTCCAACGCACCTTTGTGTCAGGTTAAATTATTTTCAGTCATAAAATTATTAGTGTGCAACTCTCTGCCAAAAAGACAGTCCAATTAAATTTGATTTATATAGTGCTAAATCACAATAACAGTTGCCTAAAGGTGCTTTATGTCGTAAGGTATAGACCTTATAATAATAGAAGAAATACCCCAACAATCAGACAGCCAGCAATGAGTAAAACATTTGGTGACAGTGAGAAGGAAAAACTGCCTTTAAGCAGGAAGAAATCTCTGGGAGAACCAGGCTCAGGATATCTGCCACAACCGGTTCTGGCTGAGGGGAGGGAGAACTGTGTACTGTGGAAGCCAAGAGATTAATAATAACTAATGATTAAATGCAGAGTGGTGTATAAACAAAGTGAAAAGAGGTGAATGAAGAAGAAACACTCAGTGCATCATGGGAAATTCCCAGCAGCCTAGACCTATTGCAGTGTAACTAAGGGAGGATTCAGGGTCACCTGATCCAGCTCTAACTATAAGCTTGATCAAAAAGGAAATTTTTAAGCCACTATAACTTTGCCCTATCCAGTAGCCTTAACTCCCTTGCCCCCCTCAAAACCCAGACTGTCTCCCTTACCTGCTCCGCCCCATGGTTTACGATGAAACTTCGTGCTCTAAAGACCGCTAGCTGCTGACTTGATAGGCTCTAAAAAAGATCTGGCCTCACAGTCCACCTAGAGGCTTATAGAGCTCATGTGAGGTCCTAGGAAGCTGCTCTTTCCCAGACCAAGACTCATTATTACTCCTCCCTCATTCACCAACAGCAAAGACATCCCAGATTGCTGTCCTCTACCATCAACTGGCTACTTCGCACCACTGATCCACCTCATCCTTCAAGTGCCCCTGATATCTACCAGAAGTTCCTGGACCTTTTCCAAGAAAAGGCTAACTATGCATTGGCACCTCCTGGCACCTGTAAAGCCACTGTAGGATTTCATCCCCCTGCTTCACATCTATCTCAGTACTCCTTCTCCTCTGTAAATTACTCCCAGGTGGATATCTCAGGCTAAAGCCTCCACCTGCACCCTAGACCCCATGCAGACAATGTTGGTCGAGATGTGTACCTGCTCTGTGCCCCCTTTTAGTTGACATTATAAACTGTTCTCTGGAGTCAGGAGGGGTACCCTCCAGCTTTAAAACTGCCTCAGTGACTCCAATTCTCAAGTAGCCAGGTCTAGACCCTGACAACTTTAACAATTACAGGCCTATCTCCAAACTTCCTTTCCTTAGTAAAATCTTGGAAAGACAGTGGCCACCCAACTCCAGCAACATATCTCTTACCATGACCTCTATGAACCTTTACAATCTGGCTTCAGAGCACACCACTTCACCGAGACTGTTCTCATTAAAATAACTAATGACCTTCTTATTGCCTCTGACTCTGGCCAAATCAGCATCCTCATCCTACTGGACCTTTCTGCAGCCTTTGACATCATTTCTCATACTATCCTTCTTTCACATCTATCCAGCTATCACTGTCTCACTGGCACTGTACTCTCCTGGTTTCAGTCCTACCTCTCCTACCAAACACAGTTTGTTACTGTGGGAGGCTTCCGCTCCACCTCTGCTCCAGTTAACCATGATGTGCCTCAGGGTTCTGTGCTTAG
>JAVDPK010015235.1:0-17718 GCA_034780415.1 Cichlasoma orientale
CATCTCTGTGCTTGTCCTGTTGGACCTCAGTGCAGCTTTGATACTGTTGACCACAACATTTTATTACAGAGATTAGACAGCCGTGCTTAATCTACATTCTTTCACTTCTTCTTCTTGATGTCCAAAGTCATGCTACAGACTACCATCCAATGCTCCCTGGCTACATTCTCCCCTGACACCACCTTACAGTGTCATACCTCTTTCAGATTGTACCTTCTGTATAAGATGTTGTCCATCTGTGTGTACCTTATGTTCCTCCCTCTTGTTTTCTCATGTTCACCACAGCCATTTCCATCATTTTCACAAACTCCACCACTATCTGTCCTTTGCATTTCTTTCCTCAACCAGATTCCTACCCAACACCTCCTCATCAACTCTGTTCCCTTCATCTATATGTTCATTGAAGTCCATTTCAATCCCCATTATCTTCCCCTGGGGACACTCTCTACCACTTTATCCAGCATACTTGAGAAGTCTTCTCTTGAGCAACTAACATCCAGCATGGGGCATACGCATGGAAATCATTCCACACCACCCCTTCGATTTCCAGCTCCAAAACCATGATCCTGACCCTCTTTACCTCTACAACACTATTCATGTATGGCCTTCTGGCCTTGCTTCCCTGTCACCTGGTCTCCTGCACACACAATATATCTATCTTCCTTTCCACTGACACCCCTTTCCATTGACACCCCTATTGGTCAACAGCGCCTAAAGAGATCAATGTTAACCTGGGCCACAATTGAGCCAGTATGGACATCTCATTCTTAAAGCTCTGCATGTTTGATTTGGCAAAGATTTCACATTGGATGTCCTTCCTGACACAAAGCTTTTATCCCGACTTGGGACTGGCACTAGGAGTACACTGGCTTGTGTTTGAGCCCACACCCGACCCACCCCTTTGTTTGCTTTTTGCTACCTATTGCCTTGAAGAAAAAAAATAGTGTCCCATGCAAGACACAGTAGAGGAAACCATGAGTAAATCTATTAGTATATTTGAAAATAAAACTGTCAATGTTTTAAATCTAGGGTTAATACAGGCTATGCAATTGATATATTAGTCACAATCATAGATCTATATCTGATGTTATATTTAGAAAATTTTAGTAGTGATAAGACTGAGTGAACTCAGTATTTGGTCTTATTGGGAAATGCTTGATTGTATTAGGTATATAGGTGTCTATTTAGCTAGCTACATTACACAGGGAGCAATGAGCTGATTAAAATAGATTCAAACTTTTATGCAAACATGCATATTATTGTTTACAGTGATACATTTTAGTATCCATAGAGAAGGGTGTGATTAGACATAGCCAAAGGCATGCTAGGAAAAGTGAAGGGAAAGAAAGAGCACCATACCACAGGGCAAGGGGCATCCAGCCCATCCAGGCCTGGCAAGCCCGGTTCACCTTTCTCCCCTTTAAAGCCTCGGAAACCCTGTTTGTGAAATCATCCATTTAAAAACCAGTTTTGCAGCTTGTGCAGCAGAGGAGAATTTGTCCTCCGCTGCTTCATGGCAGGAAGATCTCCACTTCTGTCCACTGGATGACTGGTTTTAGGTTTCCTATACATGCAGGAAACCTGGGACTGACAGGAACTGGGCTCACTGAGATGGACTTGGAAGGCTTGAAAAACTTTTGGGTGTGAAGTGTGGTGAAAATTGCTTCTATAATACCATTGCTGAGGTTAATTCACTCAAGTAAATTACTGTAATCAAGACTTCTGGCAACAACCTCTGCTACTCTGTTCAGAGCTGGCTATCAACAACTTCCCTAATTTTTGATTGGTTTGTGTGTTGAAAATAACCAGTGTGCAATGGCTAGAAGAACACAGCCAAGACACTAATGGAGAAAATAAAGTAAAAGAGAAATTTGGAAGTAGTCATGGTATTGATTTTGGAGCCTGTTCTACTTAAAAAAAAAAAAAAAAAAAGACCTCATAGATCATTTTTGCAGGTATGGTTTATGCCAAATATCTAAGTTTTAAAATAAAAGTAAGCAATCTCTAGCCATTGTATATAAAAGGGGCATGTGAATAGCATGTCCAGTTTTCCCAAAAGAAATAGAGAAATATGAATTTTCTCAGATTTGCAGACTGGAGCAGCCAGAGATTGAAATACTGACCTTCAGATTAGTAGGTGACCTGCACTAACTATAACCACATTACATACTGATATGACATGAGAAGTCACATTTTGGAGCGCTCATTTTGGAAATGCTCATATGGGCTATTTTGGAGCAAATTACCCATATGAGTAAGTATTGTAATTTGGATTGGAGGACATGTTGTGAGTTTAGCCCAAGTATTACAGGACCTTATCCAATATAGGCAAGGGCCTATAATAGATAGGATTCAGATCTCAGTTTCTGGTCCATGCAGAACTGTGCCTCTAAATATTCTTTAACACAAAGGACAGAGGTGCAGAGGTGAAGGTGCAGGTAGAAGGCCTATAATGGAGAGAAAATACTTTGGTATCTATTGATACTCATCAGCAGTGGCTGCCTGCTTCCTGTCTGTTTGGTCCCTGGGGAAAAAAAGTGCCTCAGAGTTGTGGTCCAGTGTCAAACAAGTTCCTTTGTTCAGATTATATATATATATATATATATATATATATATATATATATATACACACACACATAGACATATACATACATACAGGGGGACAACTGGACCAACTGCTCTGAGGTTGATTAGAAACAGTGAATGAGGCAAAAGGAAGCTGCATACTGAATGCAGATCTTCAGAGAATCTTAATTTCTAAGATAGTGCTTCTTCCCTTTGCCTCATGGCTACACACAGAACTACTGACATACCAATGGACAGGGGGCATCTAATCCAGGTGCTCCTTGGTCTCCCTTATCCCCTTTGGCCCCCCTGTTTCCTTTCTTGCCCCTCTCTCCCTGCAAACAGTGTATTAAAAAGACAAACTTTAATCCTCCTCATTACGTACACTAAAAGCAAATGCTAGCATTTATAAGATTTCAACTGTTGTTTTCTTTCCACTTGTAACAATGTGAGAAATGAGTGATTTTTGTTAACTACTTTTGCTGTACCTTTTGCCCTTTTCAAAAGACAGCTAATTTTGCAATCTAAGTTTATTGGAGAGTGGTGAGGAGTAGATGGAATTGGGAAAAATAAGCCATTGTAGTTGATGAGGGGCTACTACTAGCAACTGTCAGATGAAGGGTTAAAGAATGTATTGCATCTATGAAGTTCAAACTGTCACTTGATCACTTGAACTAAAAAAAAAAAAAGTTTAAAGGGTGTGAAGTTAAAAAGAAATTAACATAGCCTGCTCTGTAGCTTGCTGCTCATTTCTGATACCAACTAAAAGCCTCAGACAGCTTGTGCCACTGGCAAAAGGCAACTGCAATGTCTGTCTGAACTATGGTGCTAAAGCTGCATTGTGGGTAATGTAGTTGTCAGGTTTTGACAAGGAATACGATCAGTTTGTTATTAAACCAATTACTTTTTAACACCATGAGATGATTTCATTATTTAGTCCCAATTGACATTACTGTATGCTACTTTGGCACATTCAGAATTCATGTCAGAGTTGAAGCTTTAATAAAAAAACTATGTCTTCTCATCAAATGGATTCAATTGAGTTTTATTTATGTAGACAATTTATAGCAAAAGCTACCTCAAAGCACTTTATTTGTAAAGTAGACCCCAAGAATCAGATCCTTCCTGGAAACAGAAGGACCTAAATTTGGGTTTAGGCAGCCCTTCCAAAAATGTTTGTGTCACCTCATGTCTGCCCTGAGTTCCCATAGTCCTATTATTATTATTATTATTATTATTATTATTATTATTATTATTATTATTATTATTTTATTACATGGTGCATATTAAAAATGATAATCTGGTTCTGCTGCATCTGTACCTGCACCAATGAACTATATACTAAATTAGTATTATTTAATAACAGCAAGTATTTAGTACCAATTAAATAAGACTTCATTCCTACTATTGCTATTGGGAAAAGAGATTACAACAGTTCATGTACTGTAGGTAAAGCAGTAAAATGACAGTAAACTGTCTGACTACAGTTTCCTTCCTGTGCTGTCTTTGCATCACCTGCACAGCTGGAATCTCACATTTGAGTCTTTTGTCATGTTTAAGGCCTCTGCCATACATGACCCAAAGGCTTAGTCCAACTCCAAGTGTTGATGTCCACCCAGATTCACATTCAGAGAGAACACGTTTCATGCTGTCACTTTAACATCAAATTAGTGTCTGTGTATTCTTTAAAATTTTTTCTCTCTTAGTAGTTTTCTTTAAATCTACTATATTTAGCACCTGCAGTAAAGGCACTAGTTAGACTTTGAAAGGTCCAGACTGATCACAGGTGGATTCATACAAGTTATGCTGTCTGAAAAAAAATCAGTAGCCCAGAACCATGCACAGTCATTGGTGTGCTAGCATCTAAAGAATAAATATATTTTTACAGTGATGAGAGAACATTGCTTTGCAAGTTGAGGTATAAGTTAGTGGTCAGGCGCTGGAGGGACTTAAAGGATGTTTGCAAGGAAGAGCTACTGTTAAGAGAGTAGTTAAGAGGAAGTGTAAGAGAAGGAACCCAGGACTACATTAGAATGCAGGAGGAGGAATAGAGGCCAAGATTTGTGAGAGGGAGAGAGGGCAACCCCGGCAATAAAAAGAGCCACAGGCCAAAAAACAAGATGAAGGGAAGGAGAAAAGGGATAGGAAGACCTGCGGAAACAAAGGAAGACAGGACAAAGAGTAAAAACACCAACACTCTCTCACAGATTCATCTTCAACACTTTCAACTGGATAGTCACATTTAGGTGTGATGATGAGAAGGATATTGTTTTGGTTTCTGCAGGTGTACATTGAAACTGAGGCCAGTTGAACGTGCTGAGAGAGCCTATGAAATATGAAGATTTAAAAGATAGAAGTGGAAATATTAAGTGTCACATGTTAATGGGAAGGAAGCAGACAATCTCTAAGAAGACGGGAATGTGGACAGTACACACTGATTCTCTGATTCAGTGTGTACTGTATTCAGTGATTGTATGTATTCATCAGATGATTAACCAGAATCATATTTCTATTGGTTCAGGTATTTTTATAACAGGCAAAACACTACATCCAGTATCTTACCCGATTTCCTTTGAGTCCTTGTGGTCCTACTAATCCCTGTTAAAAAAAAAAGAAAGAAAAAGAAAAAGAGATAACATTAAGGGCTGTGGACATCTATAACCCACTGACTGTATTTGGTGAATAAGCATATTTATTATATGTAGGTAAATGTGCTTGTTTTCTATTGTAGGCCAGAGAGATGTTTATACTGTTTTCTTGCCAAAAAAAAAAAAAAAGTAGTGCAGTTGTGTTAATATGGAATGGAACTCATCATCTTAGTAATCAGGAAAAATGGAGCTTCTTTACATGTGTTTAATCTTGTAATAATATTTTAAAACAAACAATAAATATAAATAAATAAATACATTTTTCCATAATCTTAATAAGCAGGTTTGATGCCTACATTTAACCAAATAGCAAGTAAAAATGAAACTTAAACATGGTCCCTCAAAAAGCTCAAACTCTAGTACCTAGTTGCCTCATATGGAGAAATGGAAATTGTCCTATATTGTCTCTTGAATGCTTGCATAGATGGCAGGAACAAATAGTATTGCTACGAGGTATACAAATAAAAATCATGACAGTAAGGTGAGGCAACCACTTTTCTACATTTTCATATCTGTTTCTGGAAGGTACAGACTGTAATTTAAACTCTGGTTTTAAGTTATATAAATATAGCTTGAACAGGATTGAACAGATAAATGACCTTGTTTGCAAATAATAATGGATAACATTTCTTGTATTTTCCCCATAAAAACAGCGAATACAAAAATATTGCAATTTATTGTGATAATGTTTTTTTATACCTTTTTAGTGCAGCTTTAGTTAATTACACACAGTTAAAAAAAAATTAAAGAAACACTTTAAAAACACATTAGCTCTCAACAGGAAAAAAAAACATGCTGGATATCTAAATAATAGTAATATGGACTGTGTAATGAATACAGTAGGTTGAATCGAAAAATAACCTGAAAATCAATGTGAAACAAGTGGTGCCGGTCACAACAAATCCCGCCAAGAGACATTAAGCTGATTTTTTTAATGTTGTCCCTCTCACAAAGATGTCACTCTCCAATCATTGAATCACTGAGATAACACATAGGTCCTATTGTTCATGCCCATAATTTTCCTTTGACTTTTACATTGAGGTCAAGGTTGCCGAGATTCAAACTTGTAGATGCATTTTTAGTAGATGCATTTTTGGTGTGAATTTGAACATTGTAGGTGACATCAATCTTAGGTTATTGCATTCATAAGACTTTCAGAAAACCTGACCTTTGACCTCTACCTTGAGGTCAAGGTCACCGAGATTCAAGCTCATCTTAGAGTTTTAGTACATGCATTTATGATGTGACTTTGAACATCCTACTGTTGGGCCATGGTTTGGTGGCCCTATGCATTTCCCTCAGGCCAAGAGGATGCAAATCCTGACCTCTGTAATATTCAATTAAAACCAGAATTTTCAAAAAAGGCCACGGGAGATGAGCACGTTTCAGTGCATGAGGTTTCAGACAAAAACATATGCTTTCAAAATGTATAAAGGCATAGAGTAAGATATAACATAATATGATGTGAGATGAATATTATATGAATATAAGGCCTCATGAATAGTATAAACGTAAGTATATCAGCCCTAAACTACTACCCTAAGTATACAGTGTACATCCTTCAACTGTATACATGACCACTGTTACTACTCATGAATGATACTATAAATGAATACTGTAACTAATACTACCATAACAACAAAGAAATCCACAACACTACCTCATATTGTTTGAGTTTTTGGATTCACAAGATCTTCAAAAAAAAATTGACCTCTGACCTTGACCCAATTATGAAGGGCTGTGAGCCCTGGGCAGGTCCAGTCATTAGGCAGAGTATCCTGTTCTTCCTGAAACACCTGGGTATGCTGAGTGTATTGAGAGTCCCGCCTGAACCACAGGTTCTGGAGCCAGAAGGTCCCACTCAGCCTGACCAGAGAGTCTGGAGCCAGAGGGTCCCACTCAGCCTGACCAGAGAGTCCGGAGCAAGACAGTCCTACTCTGCCTGAGCCTAACACTGTGACCGTGGGTCCCGGACTGCCTGAACCTGAGCCCGTGGGTCCCAGGCTGCCTGAACCTGAGCTTGTGGCTGGCTGAGCCACCAGAGAGGTCCATTAACCACTGCCGCTTTCAGCCCCCAGCCAAGCCACCAGAGGTGTCCGTTGCTGATGTTGATGAAGACAGAGGATCTTCATCAACATCTCAGGTGCTCTGTCGTCTCTGCTGACGCCGGCCTCCAGAGAGTTTCCTTCACCATTGTCAGCCTCCAGAAATGCCACCAGAGCAGTTTGGCTGTCATTGTCAGTCCTTGACACCATTTTTCTGTTTTTGGACTCTGGTGCATTAGTGTTCCACTGCTGGCTTCCCGGCTGGTCACCAGGGTTGCTTAATCTCCACCACTGATCACCCCCCCCCCCCCCCGGCGTCAGACAAAAGGACACAGGCCCCAACCCTCAGGGTTTCTTTGTCTTTGCTGTTAGCCACCTGGCTGGCTCCCAGAGTTGCTATATCTTTGCCTCCTTTGTGGGTTCCCTGGTTGACCTCCCTGAGCTGTTTTGCCTTATTTACTGGTCCCCATGGCCAGGCAGACCTGTTTTGATTTTTAGACTCTTGTGCTCTTTTGGCTTTGTTTTGTTTTGTCGCATCCTCCCTCATCCCTCATAGTTTGTGTCTTCTAGGCCAGCCTAATTTATTGTATGTTTTGGTTTGTTTTCTGTGAAGAAATGAAATAAAGCTGAGTTTTGAGTTACGTTTTGCTTCAGGAGTCCTGCATTTGGGTCCACACTGTGCCTGCAACACAGCCAACTCACGAGAAATTCACCCATATAACATAAAATTATGATGAATCCTCAATTGTGTGCTTGCCAGAAAAAAAGTGATTATGAAGTCTATCTGGCTCTTCACCAAGAGGTGAAATGAAAAGCATGGATCTACCCTGCCTTGTATCAATGGCTTAAGCTGGCAGTGGTGTAATGGTAAGAGATCTTTTCTTGGCACAATTTGTGTTTAAACTAAGTATTGCTACTGTCAATCTCTTTATGACCATAGTATGCAGATCTTCAACATCAAACTCACTTCTTGAACATGACAATGAACATTTCATTGTACTCAAATGACCTTCAGAGACATTACAAAAACATAAAAAAAATATTTTTGTATATACACGTATATCATTACACGGTCATCTATCTGAAGATAGATAGAAAGATCTATCTGAAGATAGATGCCCCCCCCCCCCTTCCCAACTTACGGGGATTCCTTGAGGCCCAATTGGTCCTGGGATTCCTGCATCACCCTTTTCACCCTGTAGTCATGAGAGAAAATTTAACTTTGCATTCTTCTAAAATTAAACTGTATATTTCTTTTAAAATTTAAAAAAAGAGTTACTTACTCTCTCTCCCTTTGGTCCAGCTGGCCCTGGTACACCTGCAGGTCCTATTAGACCCTTTAAAACATGATCAGGAAACTGAATAATAAGATATACAAACAGAATAGTCAAGGATCATCAAATGCCTCAGATCAGTAAATCAACAAGCTTTCTTGTGGACAAGACGTATCACATATGTCTTGGACCATTTAACCAATTCTTCACAAATCTGAAGTAACAGAACAGTTCCACAATGTAATTTTCTGCTGGTACTTGTAGCACACATCAAGCTTGTTGAATTACTGCCCAAACCGTTAAAATTAAAAGTGGGAAAATGAATAAAATGTCAAAAGCTGCAGCTTTCTGCCTGAGTATGAATCAGGATTGGCAAGGAAGATCTTGCATCTTAGACATATTGAGTATGTACACCCCTGTCTCTAATACAGCTGTCCATGTGTGCTGTACAATATCTTAACATGCAGCACAGCTATCTCTGCATGCTCCTTTTGGATAGTTCCAAACAGTGGCAGCTTTGCAACCTGATGCTGGTACAGGGCCAGGAGGCAGGAAACTGTTAAGGTAGGATTACAGATGGAGGACTGACACTATAATTGCATTCAATATTATAAAGGTAAAATTCAAAATGAGTGGCAAGATGTTACCTTGAAAACAGTTTTTGTCTAGGTAGCAGCTGTTTACAAGATATTAAACAGATTTTAAGAATATCTGAAAAACAGTTAGCCTGAAGGAATGTAACATATTACTACACAAAGCTTCCAAATCTGAAAGCCCATAAATGCTCATGATGTATTAGATCAACAATATTTTTCCATAACCCTAAGATGCCCATGTCATTACCTTGAAGTTCAAAATGTAAATTTTCTGAAACTCAGAGAAGTGAGTGAGGGACTTCAATTGAAGAAATTTAAATTTAAATTTAAATTTATATTTGCGCTTATTTTGCCCCAAGCTTAGTGCAGAGTGTCACTGCCAAGTTTGCCTTTTAAAAAGAAACTTAATAATAAAATTCAATGTTTTGTATCTTACCATGTTTTATTTATTTTTTCTTCTAATACAGTTAATGAGCTCACTTCCTAATTTGAATTTGAATGTTAGTAATAAATGTCTGTCAGTTCAGAGTTTTACTTTGTAATTTTGCACTTGTATGTCCATGTTTATTTATGAATTTATTTTGAGGTTAACTTTGCTTTGTCAACTGTGGTAGCTTATGTCTATCTACCTGTTGCTACCTGTTTCTTTTTGCATTCATTCTGAATTTTTTTTTTTTTTAAAAAGGCAAACTGAAGATTATGGGAATTGACGGATAGTGAGAGATAATGAAATATACATAATATGTAACATAACATAAATAACATAAAATAAAGAAATGGAATATTCTATATATCTATGTATAAGATTGTCAGTGCCAGTGTATCCTCCAAACCCAACCCTGTGCAGTCCTGTCCTTGCAGAGGTTCTTCA
The DNA here is from genome assembly GCA_034780415.1 of Cichlasoma orientale. Classification (NCBI taxonomy): domain Eukaryota; kingdom Metazoa; phylum Chordata; class Actinopteri; order Cichliformes; family Cichlidae; genus Cichlasoma; species Cichlasoma orientale. Next base: position 10,000 of record JAVDPK010015235.1, read on the forward strand.
GAAAGAAGATTCATGACAAGCATGTATCAAAAAAGCAAGCATACATGACAAGCTGACATGAAAAACATCAAGCAAGTAGTAGCATGGGGTGGAGGAAGAGGAGAAAAGGAAAAGGGGAGAGGGATTAGAACATGACTTGCACCACTCACCACTGGACCCGGTCTGCCGTCTAACCCATGAGCCCCCTGTATAGCGTTGCACACAGTTAAAGAGCAGAAATGATGGGGGAGAAGGTAGGAGGTACAGGGGATGGGCAATTGGATTTGGGACAGGGAAGTGGGGGAGGGAGGAGTGAGTGAAGCAGTGACTCAAGTGACTTCAACAACACGTTCAGATGATGATTGCAGAAGGGTGATGAAAATGGTGGAGGTGGTGGTAAGGTGAGTGACAGCAGTTGGTCATAGTAGATGACGTTATCTATAGCCATATTTTTACTCACAGTGTACACTGGATGTTCTAAAATTCATTGTGATTATATGAATAGATGTAGATATACTGTACTATTTCACAATACAATGTAGGATTTACTGAAATATCCATTGGCCATAAACACCTCTTGCAGAGCCTGACTTTGCTTTCTTGTTACTGCACCCCTTCTCATTTCATGGCAGGGATCCTCACATCCAGACCTCGAAAGCCGGTGTCCTGCAGGTTTTAGATGTGTCCCTGATCCCACACACCTGAATCAAATGGCTGAATCACCTCCTCAGTATGCAGTCAAGTTCTCCAGATTCCTGCTAATGACTTCTATATTTGACTCAGGTGTGTTGAAGCAGAGAAACATCTAAAACCGGCAGGACACCAGCTCTCGGGGCCTGGATGTGAGGATCCCTGTTTTAAGGGATGATATTTTGTATTGCACTGTCAATAAATCCTAAATCCCCTGTAAAGCCAAAGAATGATAGCAACATGATGGGTCATCTCTCATTATTAAACAATTACATTTCAATTCATTTGCATTGTACTGATAAAACCAGTTCACAACACCACTTGTCTCAAGGCACTTTATACTGCTATATAAAGACACTGCAAAGTTAGAGAACACTCAACAGCCAATGTTAAAGTAGAGTTCTACTCACAGTCATAAACCGTTGTTACATCAAGTAACTCCTAAATCAACTGTCTAAATCAACTTCAGATATTTCTGACCCCCCCCCCCCAAAAAAAAAACCAAACAAACAAAAAAACCCCCAAAAACATAAAGAATATAATACAACTCCTATTTAAATTGTTATTTTTGAGTACTAGGGATAATAATAATATTAGTAACTATACCTATAACACTACTTTTTAGTAGGACCATATTGTTATTAGTTTTATTTTTTTATGGGATTTGACAAAAAAAAAAAATCATCCAATCTTGTGTTACTTGGAAAAAAAGGAACACAGTGTCCACAGTCGCTTTCTCTAGGGATTTCAATCCCATATAATGAGCAGCACTTATTAACTTAAGCGCCATACACTAATGATGACCCTGAGCAATACAGAAAATACATGCACTTACAGAAACTCTGTGATACAAAACATTAATAACAAAAAAGCACTTAAACATGAAAACACTAATTTACTGGGATCACTGATGAGTAGATAAAGTAGTTGACCAGTGTCCCTTGAAAGTAGTTCTGTAAAAGTAAAAGAGGTTCTGCTTTTGCTGAATGTTTCTTTATGTTTTTTTCTTTTTGGTTAATTATTTGTAGTGCTTTTATTCTAAATTCTGGTGTTAATTGGTTTTCTTAGTGAGTTGTTTAAATAGAATTTTCACCCCTGGTTAGTTAGTTTTAATGCCCATAAAAAGTTATTGAATGAACTAAGTAACCACAACAGAGAATGTAAAGCCAGCCTGTCATGAATGGTGAGGAGAGGACCCAAGTGTGAGATACAGGTGAGTGTGAGAGCCTTACAGTTTTTCTCAGTTGCCAAGACACATTTCTTGAAACCATCCCTCCATGTCTTTAAACTGTAAACACAAAACTCATTTTTCAAACTACATTCACAAAACCTCTGACTCTTCCTGCAAAACCAAACTATTGTCTCAAAACAGTTCAAACAACAAAAGCAAACAATGTTGCCAGATCAGACCCCAATCAAATGAAAAACTATGACGTGATGCAGAGGGGTCACGTGATCCACAGAGCTAAGCAGACGTGAACTTTTTCGGCTCCACGGCAGAATGCCTAAACACGATTTTCAATTAAATTTCCACTGGTGAGAACCAACTCGAAATTTACAAGATGTCACTCGATACCTTCTTTGTTCATCCTGGATCAAGCAAGAAGAAAGATACCCGCAAAAAAGGGGGGAAAGCCAAGTTCAGTGCTACCGATACATGTGCTAGTTTCAGCAATGAGGAGGACACTATGGGTGAGGCTACTGTAGCTGCTGTGGGCGAAGAAGAGGCTAACAGACACTTGGATGACTCCATGGTAGAACGTGTATCTGCCAACATAGCAAAAATGTTAGATGAAAAATTGGCTGTGGTGATTAAACCGGTTACGGAGCTTTCTGAAAAAGTTGACAGCTTTATGGAACGACTGGGGACAGCGGAGCAGTAGTTATCGGACCTGGAAGATGTTACGGCCACTAACGTATCGCGGGTGGAAATGCTGGAAGCCCAGCTGGAGAAGACTGCTTGGAAACTTTTGAAAACCAGAGCCGCAGACTATTAAAATATTAAAATCCTCAGGTTGAAGGAAGGAGCGGAGGGTAAAGTGCCGGTTGAATTCTTTGAGAAGTGGATACCAAAGATTCTGGCTTTATCAAGCGACAGAATCGTGATTGATAGAGCCCACCGAACCGGACCACTGACAAGACTGGATGGAAAAGAGAGACCGAGAGCCGTTTTGGTGAGATTGCACAACTACACTGATAAACAGAAGATTCTACAAGTGGCGAGGGTTAAAGGCACCATCAACACTGAGGTCGGCAACGTATCCTTCTATCAAGACTTCTCTGTGGAGGTTGTAAGAAAAAGGATGGAGTCTGCAAATGCCCACAAAGCGCTACGTGAAGCAGGGATAAGGTACTCTTTTCTGTACCCAGCAGTCATCAAAATATTTCATTCTAATGGTACCTCCCTTACAAACATGGAGCAAGTAAATGTTAATAAACTGCCATCTCCAAAGTGAACCACGGAGCTGAAAATCCAGACTGATTCAGGTTTGATTCATAAATCCAGGTTGGAATGATTTAGAAAGCTGAGAGGTTTTTTAATATTTCTTTAGCTATACATAGAAGATTTACATATGCCAGTGGGCTAAAGGTGGCATTATAGCGAGGAGAATTCACAGTCAGGATCTGTGTATCTGCTTTTGTTCTTCCCCCTTTTTTTTTTTTTGTGGGGTTCTTATTGTTTCTTTTTCTCTTTTTTCTGTTTTTTGTCTCCATTTTGATTCCAAGCCTTCTGTTGCAGTTATGTTTTTGCTTGGAACTTTTGTTGTTATTTGATGTTTAATTAAAAGTCATATACTGGTCATATAAATGTTTTTTAGTTAAATTTATTTGCAGCATACAGCTTGGAATGCAATCTGTCTATGATGTCAGTTAAGATAAGCACATGGAATATCTGGGGATCCAATAATGCAGTAAAGAGAAACTCTGTTCTGAATACTCCTAAAAAAGATGAGCTCCAGATCGCTTTCCTTCAGGAAACACATCTAAATGATGAAGAGCACAAAAAATATTGCAGAGAGTGGGTGGAACAGATTTTTTATTCATCTTATTCAACTAACAAGAGAGGGGTGATTACTCTAATACATAAAAAAAATACTCTTTACTTCCACAGCCTCATTTAAAGATTCGGATGGAAGATGGGTATTAGTGAGAGGAGTATTGTATGGAGAGGATATCTTGTTAGGAAATGTGTATGCACCTAATGTCCAACATGAAGGATTCTATACATCCCTTTACTGCCAACTTGCAGCTACAGATTGTACTAATATAATTTTGGGAGGTGATTTTAACTGTGCACTATGCCCCCAAATGGATAGATATCCATCACAAATAGATCAATCTAAAAATGCTAAGGCTCTCTTAAATATCATACAGGAGTTTGATCTTTTAGATGTATGGAGGCAGCATAACCCCTTGGCACAGCAGTATACATTTCACTCTCATCCACATCAGTCAGCATCAAGGATTGATTATATTTTTACGTCTGGAGGTCTTAACCAGTTGGTTGATCAGATAGCTATTGGCCTGATTGAAGGAGACAAACAACAACAACAAAAAAAGAAGAAGAGATATTAGCTGAACACCAGAACTACACTATGCTATCTGATAACTAAGAAAGCAGAAAAGGATTTAACATTTGCTAAGCAAAAAATGTTTGAAATGGGTAATAAACGTAATCGCCTCCTAGCACGGTTAGCAAAGAACGCTCCAGTGGAATCCTTTATTTCAGCTATATTGGATGCAAATAATCAAAGAAAAATAAATAATCAGAAAATTAATGATAGTTTTAAAGAATATTATATCAATCTATATAAATCAGAGATCAAAATGGGAATGCTTAAAACAGGCTGTTTTTTTTAAATAAATTAACTTTTCCACAGATACCAGAGAAGCTGGTTACCCTTCTGGAGTCTCCTATAACTAAACTGGAAGTGGACAAGACCATTTCAGCACTTCAGTCAGGGAAATGCCTGGAAGCTGACGGATTTCCAGTTGAGTTCTTTAAAGTATTGAAGGGGGAAATTAGTAATCTGCTGTTAAGGGTTTTCAATAAATCATTTGAGGAACGGAAACTCCCAGAATCAATGTACAGGGCAAATATTACACTAATAGCCAAAAAAAATAAGAACCCAGAACAATGTTCTTCATACCGGCCAATTAGTCTGCTGGGGGTGGATAATAAAATTCTATCTAAAATATTGGCTGGTAGATTAGAGCAGGTTTTGACATTCGTCGTGGATGCAGATCAGACGGCTCTTCAATATTATTCACTATCTGAATGTTAATCAGACACAAGGGGCAATTATTTCTATGGATGCCGAGAAAGCATTCGACAGAATTGAGTGGGAATATATGTTTGAGATAATGAAAAGATTTGGATTTGGACCAAATTATTTGGCTTGGGTCAAACTTTTATATAGAGCTCTAACTGCCTCAGTTTTAACAAATGGTCTTATGTCAGCTCCCTTCAAATTAAACAGAGGCACAGCACAGGGAAATCCATCCGTCTATCTCCTCTCCTTTTTGCTCTGGCCATTGAGCCTTTGGCAATGTCCATTCGACAAAACCCCCATATTCGAGGAGTAACTGTGGGTATGAAGCAATAAAAAAAATTCTATTATATGCAGTTGGCATCTTACTAACATTAACAGAACCAACTAAATCATTATCAGCTGTGATTGAGTGTATTGGAGAGTTTGGTCTTATATCTGGCTATTGCAAAGTGAAAGTTGAAGAAATTAACTGCAACATTTTGCCACATTTATAACTATATTTGCAAATGTTTTACAGTGTAACTTTTAAATCTGCATAATAAATTTAAATGTAATTACATAACATAAACACACAATAATACATAATACATTTGTTGTGTCATTGGTCACACTGATGGAAGAATGTGTCATAGCATATTCTTTGAGATTACTGAAGTGAAAATTAGGCAAAAAAGGTTCTTAAAACTTATGACTAAATGTAGTTTAAAACTTAAAGCAGGCCACAGATGAGCTGGCTGCTCTGAGCACATTTACCTTTGACATAGGTTGGCACAATTAAATATACTATGTTTACTCATCCATCCAAATCACTGAATTTAGATGTTCCAATCACTTCCACAGCCACAGGTGCATAAAATCAAGCACCTAGGCATGCAAGTTGCTTCTACCAATATTTGTGAACACTCTCAGGAGCTCAGTAAATTCTAGCAAGGTACTGTGATAGAATGCCATCTGTGCAACAAGTCCTGTTGACTCTGCAGAGTCAATCACTACAGACCAAACTTCATGTGGCCTTCAGATTAGTTATAGTGGGAGAACTTCATGGAATTGGTTTCCATGGCTGAGCAGCTGAAGCTGCATCCAAGCCTTACATCACTAAGTGCAATGCAAAGAGTTGGATGCAGTGGTGCAAAGCACACCAAGACTGGACACTAGAGCAGTGAAGGTGTGCTCTCTGGAGTGACAAATCACAATTGCCAGGAGAACGGTGCTTGTCTGACTGCCTTATCCGAAGTGTAAAGTTTGGGGATGGCCCCTTCCTGTTCCAACATGACTGCACACCAGTGGACAAAGCAGGTCCATAAAGACATGGATGTGGAAGAACTTGACTGGCCTGCACAGAGTCCTGACCTCAACCCGACAGAACACCTTTGGGATGAATTAGAGCGGAGACTGCCAGCCAGGCCATCTCATCCAACATCAATGTCTGACCTTGCAAATGCACTTCTGGAAGAATGGAAAAAATTCCCATAAACACTCCTAAACCTTGTAGAAAGCCTTCCCAGAAGAGCTGAAGCTGTTATAGCTGCAAAGGGTGAGCCGATGTTATATTAACCCTATGGATCTCATATGGGATGTCAGTCAATTTCATATGCGTATGAAGGCAGATTAATGAAAACTGTTCACAAAATAGTGTACTTTACTATGAGGTGCAAAACTCTTGAGTCACCCCTCATTTCTTTACATTTTACTAGGAAAATGGTAAATAAGTGCAATGATTTACTGAAGCATGCACACATAACTGGAAATATAGTATCAGGCAAAAACATAGTTTGTGCAATTCTAATAAGCTTGAAAGTCAGTTGGTATGATCAATTTTATTCTTTAACACAGCTTGAACTGTATTAGATAAATTTTCTTATATTATCTTTAAGAAGCCATGCTTCTTGAAGGAAACTCTTCTTTGGATGTTGGATTTCTGGCTGGTATTGGTGGATCTGATGGTACTTTCTGTGGACACAGTACCTGCCATGGCAAGATATGGCAAGTTTTCAGCCAATAGCTCTTTGGGAATAACCTTGGGTGGTGCAAGAACACTATTTTATTGCCAGTAAAACTGTATCATCTTCATGCGTCAAAATCAGATACTGAACCCTGACAACAACAACTTCAACAACTCTTTCCCATAGCTTCATGGTATTGCTCATCAACTTTATCCCTCTGTAGTTACTACAGAGGGGCTACTACTCCTATATATTTTTAATGGATTCATTCTAAGCTTACAGGAATGCATCAATTTGTTGGACGTCTCGTATATCTATGTATAGTTAGGAGCACATTATTCTTTTTTTTTTCAATTAAATAACTTCAAAAAATTACTGACTGTACATTTAAATAAATTTCAAGTTGGGTGATGTCTGAATGATGCTGAAGAAAATGACTCTTCTCTTGTTTTTAAGATAAATATTGTGGTTCACACTGGCTCACATTTCTGATTCTCGGTCCACTGGATCGACAAGGAAGATCTACTCCATGATCTTGCTTACACATTGCTATGGCAAATCCTGGTGGAGTTCTGCTGATAATGGCTTTTGTCCTCTCATCACACAGTTTTACTTCAGGGTGAACATAGTGACAGTTGATTGAATTATTAACTCTGATCAACCTTTCGGGAACTGGAAACTCAGAGTCGCCATGTTAGAATTAATTGTTAGTTTACTGAAGCTGCTTTTAAGAATAGGACTCAGGAACACTCTTGATTTCATTGCAGCCATTTGCTAAAATCAAAAAAGTTCATTTTATTTCTCATTAATGTACACTCAGCACCCCATCTTGA
>JAVDPK010015263.1:0-17717 GCA_034780415.1 Cichlasoma orientale
CCCCCCCGAAAAATGTGTCCGCATACACCTCGGAAAGTATACAGCTGCGCCCCTGGTCACGCCCTTATCGAATGCCAGTAAGGTTAATAAAGTCAATCACATTCCTGCTCAGTGGGGCAAATTTGTTCAAATTAAAAATGAGTAGAAATTATTCTGTAATACACTGACTTTGTAAGAAGAACTGGCTAACTGAAATGACATAAAATATTTTTCTCCTTTTTTAATGGATATTAATTGTAGATTTTAGCACACCGGTTTGAAACCTCTAAAGTGAAACATAAGCCAAAGCAACCATGAAACACAGTTGTAAAGCAGAGTATTAACAGTGAAAATAATGCCTTACTGGCATCTCGCTCTCTCCCTCTGTAGCAGAGAAACCGAAGCCTAAAAAAACTGAGGATCCAGCTTGTTCCTGGTTGAAGAAGACCCTGGGAATGGATGGGTAAAACAGCGCTGCTGGCCACAGAGCAGTACGTGTATAAATATAAAAAACATACATAGAAAAATAGTCATTCAAACATATTTGAACAGATTTATAAGTAACTTAAATTAAGCAAGAATACATCAGTTCTTGTGCAATGTTTCAGTTTCAGTTAAGTACACAAAACATCAAAATGACATATTTTTATATGCTATCAGAGGTTGTGTATCTGCATGACTATGTATACATCTGTTGCCTTGAGATACTTTGTCCACATTTTAATTTGTGTTTTTGCACAAGTACAATTTGCAAAGTAAAGAAAATTATTTTTAAAAAGCAAGCCACATAAATAACTTTTTTTATTTTCCAGATTAAAAAAAAAAGATTGCATATGTTAAAAATGATCTAGGTTATGATTTTAATTGTTTCTCTATTTGTGTCTCTGCAGGTACCATAATCTGTTGTAGACAAATGTTTTTCACATTGTTTATGTTTTTAATTATTATTTGTGAATTAATTATGTTGCATTAGCAATATTCTTGTCAAATAAATGTTTACATATCATTCTTACTCTGGACATTTTGTTAATTTGACTGGATTTTGTTGCAGTGATGTCTCTTTGCTCCTTTATCTCAGCTGTCTTTTTTTTTTTTAATAAATCATGGCACAACTCTGTCTCCTTCAAATTATGTTTATTGGCCACAAATCTAATTGATCAAAAATCACTGGTGCATACAAAAGGTTTTGTTTGTTTGTAAGCAGAAGAAGATGGCTGGATGGATGGAATTTCCATCTGCAGTACTTAGGCAAGCTGCTACCTTTATGGGTCGCTACAGAAGAGGATCCCACAGCATCCTCTTCTGTCACACCAACCTTCTGCGTGTCCTCCTTCAGGACATCCATGAATCTTCTGTGGTCTTCTTCTTTTCCTCCTGAATGGCAGCTCCATCTTCAACATCTTTTGTCCAGTGTATCCACTATCCCTCCTCTGCACATGTCAGAATCATCTTAGCCTTGCCTCTCAAAAATGTCTCCAAAATGCTCAACCTGATCTGTCCTTCTGACATACTCATTTCTAATCTTGTCCATTCTGGTCACTCCCAAAGAAAAGCCTGCCACCCTGTCTTTTTGTTAGAGCTACCATCTCCAAACCATGCATCACAGCAGCTCTCAATAGTCTTGTAAACCCACCCATTCACTCTTGCTCCTATTCTTCTGTCATAAATCACCCCTGACACTCATCTCCACCCACTCCACTTTGCCTGCACTCTCTTCTTCACCTCTCTTGTGCACTGTTCATTGCTGGGCAGGTACACACAGATGTAGGATACAAGTACAATACATGTAAATCCTAAAAACCATACAGCCCAATCACACCAACAAAACACAGGCACATTATAAACGTTTTATGCTTATATGCAGATCCCATTAAATAAGCAGAGTATCCCAGTATAACAGTCCAGACAAAGAGTTTAAAAAAATTTTTTTTTAAATGCATTTCCAGCTGAACATCACAAAAGTAACAGAACACAAATTTGTTTTGAAATTATGTTTACTTATTACTTATTAAGTGATTGTTGATGCAGTTAAAGGTTTGCATTAAAAACATTTACAAACTTACACTCATCTTCAGTAATGCAGGTAGTGGAAGTATAGGTGTTTACTAACTGCAGCTGTTGTGCTACATTAGGTATAAACAAAGTTTTTTTGTTTGTTTGTTTGTTTTTAGCGTTTTTAGCGCACTGATATAAACGGGGTGGACAAAAATACAAAAAAAAAAAAAAAAAAAAACCTGTTTGGAATGTAGAAATAAATTTCACAGCCCTGAATGCGTGCATAAAATAGTACCACAGAGGATGGGAATACGGGACGCGCATTGATACGAATGTAATCCGTCCCGTCTGACCTCGTTTCCGTCTCTGTAGACAGACTTTTGTCTGCCGGCATTTTCTTTTTATTTCCCGGTACCGATTTCAGCTCGTAGATTCTTCGCCTGTTTTATAGGCCGGCAACAGATATTTGTACTCACCCAATTTTCCCACAGCGGTCTACTGTATAATGCCTGGGTTTTCCGACAGAGATCGTGGCAGAGATAGAGGGTAAGTTTTCTTAATGTTAGCAAAAAAATGTCAAGTGTAGCATTCAGCCGCTGACGGCATCGCTGTCTTATCAGTGGGCTCAAAACAAATGTCACTGCGGGGGTTTCGTAGTTTACTGTCGCGTTTTTGTTATTAAGTTAAATACTCGTATTAAAATGTACATTTGTTTTTGTGCGGGCGGCGGCCCTGCCAGTGTAATGTAATCCATTTCCCTGCCGTTTGGAGATAAAATGGCAGCGAACGGCGGCTCCGTGTCGGCGTTTGCACGGCAGCCTTCCCGTTACCGGGGCATGTGACGCAGAGGTGTCTCCTTTTGCGGATAGAAGATTCATGTCGCAGAGGCCCAATTTATTAGCAACGACCCGTTTTCTATCACCGGAGGCAAAACGAAATCCCATAGCTTACCCCTTTAACTGTGTGTTTACCGGCTCACGTCAAACTCTGCTCGGTAATGTGACAGCTAAACATTTATGCGGAAGCAATTCAAAAATGGCCCCGCAAGCGTTTTGAATGCAGTCAGCATTCATTTATATATGGATTTTTATTGGTAATATATATAGTTATAAATAAATATAGTTATAAAACTGTTGCCACTGAGAACATAATTTTATTTGGATTATTTACAGTTTTTTTGAAAATGAAGAGAACCAAAGAAGCCCGTAAAACTAAATAAATGACAGCAAAGAACTGAATCAAGTGGAAAAAATACAGATTATAAACTGAACAGATGCAACCTAATACACCGACGTTTTTATGTAGTATATTCTAAAAGTATATTCTAATTGGCACAGTTTTATAACTAGGTTTCACCAAAAACAAAGAAAAAGTAAATCATAAGTAAAAAATAAACAGGCAGTAAAAGCAATTGTTAATTGATAATTATATTATATCAGTTTTAGAATTGTAAGCAAGTTTTACTTGTATAACACATTTAAAACCAATAAAATAAATACAAGCTAAAAAGGTCCCTAAAAATTCATGCTACACACATTCACTCTGTGCCCCACCTTATTTTTAAACTTTTCCTCTTTTTTTCGTGCGCTACACATTTGTAAGCTAACTCCTATTACAGATGTACAGATTTTTTATATTTGTCTTAACCTACTTACCTGCTATCCTCCCCACATCACACTTGTTTTCCAAAACAACAGAAATGCTCACTTTTTGTAAAGTAGATATTCTAACTGCACAGACTAAGCAGGCACAATCGTCTTTCCTCCATGAGATGGATACATGAAAGATAAGAGATTTGTTTGGAAGCTCGTGTCTTGTGTAAATGTCTTTATGAATAGTTTACAAATTCAAGGCTGTTTGCTTTCCATCTGATGCTATAAAACTGAAGACAAGAATTACATCTGTCTGTGCAGTAGAAGAAAGTTAACAAAAGAGAGCTTAAAACCTCTGCAATGATGCTGAGATACTCACACTTCATTCCACTGCCTACCACTGCAGTTAGTTAGGAATTAGTTTTTCGTCCTTGCATCCTCGGGAATATTTATGTGGGGTCCCTTTTTAATAAATGGCATCTCTTTTACTAAAAGATATGGTGGCGGGCCCCCTCGTTTTGGTGGTGGTGGAGGAGGCAACAGGGGCGGACCTCCTCCAGGAAAGTTCGGCAACCCGGGTGAGAGGCTGCGAAAGAAGCACTGGAACCTAGACGAGCTTCCTAAGTTTCAAAAGAACTTCTACCAGGAGCACCCAGATGTCACCCGCAGACCAATTGTAAGGCCTGTTTATAGATATTTCTCTTAAGTTTTAACTGGGAAAAAAACAAAAACAAGCCAAAAACTAAAAACATTGCAGCGTCTAAAGTTATACACCAATGTGCGCTTTCTTTTTGCAATTCCAGCAAGAGGTTGAACAGTACAGAAGAAGCAAAGAAGTGACGGTCAAAGGCAGAGATTGCCCCAAACCAATTGTAAAGTTCCATGAAGCTGCATTTCCAAGTGAGTAGAAATTCATGTTGCCTAAATAATTTAGACTTGCCTGTATTACGCTTAATACTTCAGCTTCAGCTACTTAACTTGCGTGTCTTGTGTCCTCAGGCTACGTCATGGATGTAATTGTCAAACAAAACTGGACCGAACCAACTCCAATCCAATCTCAGGGATGGCCTGTAGCCCTGAGTGGCAAAGACATGGTTGGCATCGCTCAGACTGGCTCTGGGAAGACCCTTGCAGTAAGTAGTATTCTAATTTTTCTAACCGTTTCTACCAAGATGGCAAATAAAATGAATGCTGCCATGATGTTACTTTTGCCTACCAAGGTCTTTTAAGACATAGTACAGTGCTAGCAAATGCAGACTCTGAGCCCTTGGTCTGTAAACCCATTTGGAGCTTGTTTTTTTTATATATATATCTGTAAATGAGAAAAGAAACTGACTACTGTAGATTCTTTTTTTTTCCAGTATGATTGTCATAAACGTGTTTTGCTCTTAGATGAATTTAGCCAAACTTTGATTTTGTGTTTTGGTTTTTTGTTTGTTTTTTTTGGTGGTTATTTTTTAGTATGGGTATTTAGGCACAAGTGACCGTACTGTACCACTCCCTAGTTACCAAAATTGGCAAGCATCATGCATTACACTGTTGCAATTCCCAAGGGTGACAGCAGTGAGTGTAAACTAAGTGTAAGTGTGGCTGAATTGTGATTGACCAAATACTATGAATTGTAAAATACCATTAAGGACAAAATGTTATGACTTAAAACCACGTTAACACTGTTGGCTTACATAAGAAATTCACCCCATTGATGCTATCGAGATACATGGCTGATAACTCTAATATATATATATATTTTTTTTTTGGAAATGCTGATGCAGAGTTATGCATTATTGGTTGGGTTACATGTAATATTGACTCCTTTCTCTTTTTTCTTTTCTTTTTTTAGTACCTTCTGCCTGCAATTGTGCACATCCAACATCAGCCATTCTTGGAGCATGGCGATGGACCTATTGTAAGTATAAAATATATTGTTGAAGTGTGTGTGAATACAAATTTTCTTGTGTATAACAGCCATTCCCAAACTTTGCACTGCCATTTTGAAATCTGAAAATAGTTTGCAGCCCACCTAAACCTTTAATAGCATGAGCCTAAGATGAAAAATCTCCTCTTTTGTGTTTTTACAGATTAATTTTCATCTTTTGATGCCTTTTGGTGCCTAATAACATTTTTCCTTTATTGACAAAATACAAGTTTGCAATTTAATAATAGGCCATAAAATGGAAAATGACATGTATTAAATATTTACATTTAAATTTAAGCTACTACAATTTTGTTTCATTTATGTGACTTTTTGTGGCTCACCTTCAGTACTTTCAGGGTCTCCATTTTATTTTATTTTTTTGGTATATAATCTATAAATGTGTTTGTACCATTGTATACCATATTTGTTGTCATCTGGGGGGAAAAAATAACGATAAAATGGGCAATAAAAATGTCAATCATTTCTTTAGTGCTTGGTGCTGGCACCAACCCGTGAGCTGGCCCAGCAGGTGCAGCAAGTGGCGGCTGAATACGGCAGGGCCTCCCGTCTGAAGAGCACCTGCATCTATGGTGGAGCACCCAAAGGGCCCCAAATCAGGGACCTTGAGAGGGGTATGTTTTCTTTTCTGTATTTCTTTTAGGATTTAAGGTTTGATTTGTTTGGTTTTACCTAAAAAAAATTATATGTTGTGTTTTTCCTGTTTTTGTTTAAGGTGTCGAGATTTGCATTGCTACTCCAGGTCGTCTCATTGATTTCTTGGAGTGCGGTAAGACTAATTTGCGTCGTTGCACCTATCTGGTGCTGGATGAAGCTGACCGCATGCTGGACATGGGATTTGAACCTCAGATACGCAAGATAGTGGAACAAATTCGGGTAAGTTGTATTTGCTTTCACTCTGCAGACAGTTCAATTTTTTTTTTTATCTAACAATTAGTGCAAGAACAGGTTTTCACACCACAAACGTGGCTGCTAGTTGGTTTTGTAAGATAAATACTTCACCCAAGTGAAATAAAGTCTTAACTGGTAAGGCTCTTAAAAGTTAACCAAACAAGACCTTAGAACTCAACCAGAATACCAGATGAATCTTTTAGTTTTATAGTTAAATAAGTAAAATTATGTTGAAACACTCCATTTTGTCTTCACCAGCCAGACCGTCAGACCCTGATGTGGAGCGCCACCTGGCCTAAGGAGGTTCGTCAGCTGGCTGAGGACTTCCTGAAGGACTATGTCCAGATCAATATTGGAGCACTGCAGCTCAGTGCCAATCACAATATCCTGCAGATAGTTGATGTTTGCAATGACCTGGAGAAGGAGGACAAGTGAGTAAATGATTTACACCACCCTTAATGAGTGCTTAGCTATCAGAGATCCACCTATCTTCTACATTTAAAACTGTGTTTAAATATCCACTGTAGATCAAAAGAAATAATTGTATTAAATCTCAAATGACTCCAGTCCTATTGTATTCATACCATCTTCAGAGTATTTCACCTTAGCAGCTGAAACACGATTATTTTCTCTCTGCTCTCTGTAAGACTGATCCGTTTACTGGAGGAGATCATGAGTGAAAAGGAGAACAAGACCATTATTTTTGTGGAGACCAAAAGACGTTGTGATGAGCTCACCAGGAGGATGAGGAGAGATGGGTAAGGATTCCCTGTTTTACTTTGATATTTTCAGCAGTAAAGTTTAGACTTAAGTCTGTTCATTATAAGAATTCCTCAACAGCAAAGATGGAGATAAAAGTCTAACTACCCAGGGAGAGAAAAAGTTTCCTAAATCCTTAGTTACAGTCAAGTTCAGCAAATGTTCGAAGCGATTTGTATTAAATTCTGATACAAATATACATGCATGTTGTGACCCGGTGACACATGAAATAAAATAAATTTAGATAACCTTTCAAAATAACTGCCTAAATAAGAGCCTGAAGGTGTTTCAAGATTGTTGTGAGACTTTGTTTAATCTGAGGGGGCAGTGTGTAACAGTGTGTCTGTTACAGGTGGCCTGCAATGGGAATCCATGGAGACAAGAGCCAGCAGGAGAGGGACTGGGTCCTTAATGGTAAGCTATCACATATTATTGCACGTCATACTAATTAAAATGGATGTGGGTCCTTGATATAACAACAGTCACTCTGCATGTTTAGTGAATAATGTCCCTTTCCTTTCAGAGTTCAGATATGGCAAAGCTCCGATTCTCATTGCTACAGATGTGGCCTCCCGAGGCTTAGGTCAGTATGCCTTTGAATAGTACTACTTTATTATCAGTGTTACACTTTTTTTAAAGAAAGTGCTTTTGCTTTCTTTAACTTTTTCTATGCATTTTCTGAGTTTTTCTCACCTTAAGGTGGAGTCTTTGTGGCAGGCGCTAGGCATGACAGTCCCAGGCCCCGAGAGGGAGCAGGATGACATATTGGAATTGCTCAACTGGCTTGCCACCCAGTGGGCCTAGAGAGGTGAAAGCTCTTGTGTGCCAGTGATCTTCAAAAGGCTGTGTGGCTAAGCCTTTGTCTCTGATATGTTGTTGAAATACGCACACATCTGTTCTCTGTCCATGGATTTCACCTGACAAATGCCATCCAGCTGTTTCCAACTCAAACGTTAAAAAAGAAAAAAAGAAAAATCAAAGAAACATATGCTTGATGATGTGACTTTTGCCTTGCATGCTGTTGTGTTAGAGAGCGCTGTATTGCAAGTCACTTGTTTGAGATTTGGAACAATTGTTACCTTTTCGGAGCTTGTATCATGTAGCATGGGTGTGAGCTTGTCAAAGCTTTCAGTTGTTTTCTTTTCCCGTCAAAGTGCTGGATTCCTTGAAATGGAGAGAGCAGTTTGAAATCTTGTCTCTGAAAATTGATGAGACCTGGCACATGTGTTTAGGGGGTAGTGGGAACATCTAGTGAGAGGAAAAAGAGAGAGTCAGCTCAAACCAAAGTTCCTCCCTCGCCTGCGTTTTATAGTCATGTCGAGACCTGCCAACAAGAGACATTTTCTCAAGTGAACACTGGCTTCTTGGAAGATCTTGCCTTGATGATACTGATGAAGGGTGTTGGGTGGGGGGTGGGATTTTTTTCTGCGTTCGCTCAGGGGTCCCACAGGGTTCAATGTTTGGGTCTTTTTCATGGTTTTTGAAGGGGCCCCTGTTTAAATTAGTACTCGGTCTATTTTGTCTTGGCAAGACGTGCAGTGCGGCCTTTAATAACAAGCTTCTTTTGAGAGTGTACTGGGAAAATCCTGGACATGCAAAAATGTACCACTCAATGGTCCTATATTGGCACGAGGAGGCCCCAGTGCATATCGTGGCCCAACTGCGTAGAAGCTCCTGGATGTCACTTGACAATTTGTGGGGGATTTCGCTGCATTGGGAAAGGACTAGTGAATGCATACTCCTTAATGGTAAGACTTAAATCCATTTTTTTCTCCCTTGGTAACAAAAGGGAGAATCATGTCTTTTGATTATGGTAAGCAACTGGAGTGTGCATCGTTTCTCTCTTCCCACAGTAGTATTCCCATGGAGTAGATTTGTACGCAATTCTAATGTTTTAACGCGTTTCTTCCACAGCCTAACGATCACTTTTCTTCCTCCAGCCTTCCCAGTTGCTAACTTTTCGCTTTGATCTGGCTGTTGTGGTGTGCCAAATCTTTTGTGGCCTCCTTGTTTTGTTTTGCCACACTGCAACACTTTCACAGATGTGGAGGATGTCAAATTTGTCATCAATTATGACTACCCTAACTCCTCCGAAGATTATATCCACCGCATTGGACGCACAGCCCGAAGTCAAAAAACGGGCACAGCCTACACCTTCTTCACCCCAAACAACATGAAACAAGCCAGTGACCTGATCTCTGTGCTCCGTGAGGCCAACCAGGCCATTAACCCCAAGCTGATCCAGATGGCAGAGGACAGAGGAGGTAAAATGTCATTTCTATTTACATTAAGATATTAAGATGTAGACATGAGATTATTATACCTGATGATTAGATGGTCTCTTTTTTTTTTAACTGAACCACTGTGTGTGAGTGTGTGACATTTATTTGACTTGTTACTGTCTCTTGGTGTCACAGCCACAGTGTTTGAAGCCACTTTTTTCTGCTCTTCTTTGTCTCACCAGGTCGTGGAAGAGGGGGAAGAGGTGGCTACAAAGATGACCGTCGGGATAGGTATTCTGGGGGTGGGAGGAGTAACTTCAGTGGTAGTAGCTACAGGGACAGCGATAGAGGGTTCGGCGGTGGGCCGAAGAGCTCCTTTGGTGGCAGTAAGGCCCAAAATGGTGGCAATTATGGAGGCAATAGTGGTAACTCTAGCGGTAACTATGGCAGCAACAATTACAGCAACAGCAATGGACAGGGTAATTTCGGTGCTCCAGCAAACCAGGTGGGTGGCTTTGGTAACCAAAACTTCCAGGGCCCCCCTCAGTTTGGGGGCATGCAGAGGCCTGCTCAGAATGGCATGAACCACCCACCATTCCCATTCAACTCCCAGCCGCCACCTCCACAGGCCCAGCAGCCACCACCCCCACCACCAATGGTGCCCTACCCCATGCCACCACCCTTCCCTCAGTAGATATGATATATGCACAATATATGGAACCAACATGGATTTTTGTTTAATCTTGAAATCTTACAGTATGATGATGATTATTATTATTATTACTATTATTATTATTATTATTATTATCATCCTTTGTACTGTTTAACTTTGTTTTGCTTACAGCAGGGTTGGAATTATTCAGTAAACCCAGAGCATTAAATGGAGTCATAAATGTGTCTCCTATCGTGCAACCATGATTGCTGCACTTTTTCCTTAACTGTTTTTTTGTTTTGTTTTGTTTTTGTTACATTCCTCAGTAATTTATTTTTACTAGGTAATACAGTGTTTTCAGTTTGTGGTATGTTTAAAGTGATGTTATGGAGATTATACATTAAAAAAAAAAGGGTATGTGTAAGCCCTTTTTAAATAAAATTAAAAAAAAGAAAGAAAATGGTAAACTTGTGCTGTCGTCTCTGTGAGGAGCTTGGGGGTCTTCGTGTTTTGATGTAGAGTTTGGTGCCTCTCTATTAGTGCCGCATGGAAACTGGCATCTCTAGGATTCCATTGTGAAAAGTTAAAGGGAATTTTATGTAGATTTTTTTGGATCCTATCCACCTGTACGTCCGTTTTCTGGGTCGTGGGGACAGCAGTCTAAGCAGAGATGTCCAGACCTCCCTCTCCCTGGCCACCGCCTCC
Source organism: Cichlasoma orientale (assembly GCA_034780415.1). Classification (NCBI taxonomy): domain Eukaryota; kingdom Metazoa; phylum Chordata; class Actinopteri; order Cichliformes; family Cichlidae; genus Cichlasoma; species Cichlasoma orientale. The sequence continues at coordinate 10,729 of JAVDPK010015263.1, forward strand.
AGCTCTTGCAGGGGGACACCAAAGAGTTCCCGAGCCAACCAAAAGAGTCTCGTGTCAACCACAGTTGTATGAAATTAACATTATCACCACCACAAACCACCTGTTTAGTGTGATGAATTCAAATGTGTAGATATGACAGCTTTTTTTGTGTGTTTTTGGCCACAGCGGCTTTTATTGGCAGTGTAGACAGACGGGAAATGGGGAAGACACGGAGCAAATTGGCAACAAGCTGGGACTCGAACTCACGCCACCCGCACTGCAAAGCGCCATATGAATGTGGTCACCTGAGCCGCCCAGGCACCCATGACACAGTTTTCTTAAAATATGCAGTGCCCTCCAATGCCTTCTCAGCTACTTAATTTAAACTGCAGTCACCCAATTGAAGAAGACCAAGTGCAGACCACACTAATTCATCACAGATTCACTTTGCCACAAACTGACTGGTTTCTGTGGCCTACTCTGTCCATTCTGTAGCAAACCACTCTCAGACTTATGTACTAATCCCACAATGCAGTTTGATTTTTTTAAAGCAATAATAAAGCAAACAAAAGACAGAATGCTCTTTCTGAAACAAGTGGAGACATTAGCCTTTATTAAAATACAGTTCTGCTCTACTTCATATACATATATATATATATATAAATATGTGTGTGTGTGTGTGACCATAGTGGACCACACCCCTCTCTACATCAATGGGGATGTGGTGGAGACAGTGACATCTTTCAGATTCCTGGGAGTCCACATATCAGAGGAGCTGACCTGGTCCTTCAACACCAATGTAGTGATGGCAAAGGCCCTGCAGAGATTACACTTTCTGGGAGTCCTCAGGAAGAACAAACTGGATCAGATGCTGCTGGTGACTGATCCACAAATGAGAGTGTGATCACATACTGTATCTCCGCCTGGTACGCTGGGAGCTCGGCTGTAGACAGACTTGCTCTCCAGAGGATCATAAACACAGCCCAGAAAATTGGCGGCTGCCCTCTGAGCCTCCCTGGAGGAAATCACTGGCTCCAGATACCTGAGAAGGTCCATGGCAATTCGCAACAATCCCTCCTATCCAGCGCATCACCTGTTTGAACAGTTGCTTTCTGGAAAACGATACAGGTCAGTGAAAGGCCGCACATCCAGGCTAAGAAACAGTTTTTACCCTTGGGCCATTAGAACATTAAACAATCACTGAACTGGTTATTTACTCTGTCAGTGTCTCCATCATGTGCAATACCACCTCGATGGTTACAACTCTGTCCAGTAATCATGTTTATAACTGTGCAATACCTACCTCTGCCTATATCTGTGCAGTGAGTAGGCTCTTTTCTTCCTAAGGAAGCTGAGATCCTTAAATGTGTGCACCAAAATGTTGGAGATTTCCTATCAGCCAGTCGATGTGGTCTGCCTGTGGAGCCGCATTGGAGCTGAAACACGGGAAAAACTGATCAGTTTTCTGTCACACTCTATAATGCAAACCCAGTTCAGAAAATGTTGGGCTGCTGTGTAAAGTGGAACAACAGAGTGCACGGATTGGTACATTAAACACAACCATATTTTATTAACAACAGAACATAGTGGACAAAAAATGCTTAAACTGAGACATTTTTATATTTCATGAAAAATATTGTCTAATTTTAAATTATATATCACCAGAATAAGGCACCTCTATGTTTACGTACATCACTATGGTGCTGCGTGGAGTTGTTCAAACTGTTTTACAGTCAAAACCGATCACATGGGTTTACATTTCACAGGTAAGAGTGAACAATTATTTTTTTTATTGTATTTGGCCATTACAACATTTTGAAAACATAAATTGCAGATGTTGCAGATAATACTATGTAGTCCCGCGGTGAGACCAGTCTCCAAACAGTGAAGTCAATCTTACTTAATTACATTGCCCCGAAGTAAAGACTGATTGATCTTCCCGACCTTCTCTTTTCCCGCTCTCTGCTCTTCAGTCTATTTTTGCATTTGTGCTTCATGTCCCCTTATTTTTGTGCAATAATAATAATAGTAATACATTTAATTTATAAAGCACTTCACAAAATTTGGAAATAGCTCTTTTTTTTTGTTTTACCTTTTAAACCATAAAATTTATTGTATGCAATAGAACATGGATCTATAATTTTAGTTTCACAGCTAACAGACATTGAAGTAGATCAGTGTCTATTGCAGTTTCTTATTTTAATTGTTTGACTTTGTTCATTTTTGTCTTAAAATATTGCCAATAATAATACCTAAATTGACAAAAATCACTGAATATAAAAATGCTTTTTAAAATTTATAAAACCTATAGATGCTATGTCTACATGTCATGATCTGGATATTGTAGACATTTATCATCACAGTAACAAATATCAGTAGCAGTAAACACTCATAAAAACATTAGAAAAAACATGCTGGCATTGATGCCTGCGCCCTAACATACAGTACGTAGAGTATTTAGTATTTATAATTATCAGATAATAATAATCAACGTTATTTTTGCTGCCTATCAGTTTCCCAATATATATTAGTGCATGTGTGAATGAGACGCATTCATTTCAATAACTTTGTAAAAAAGGCGCTTTATGAAGTTCATATATAGTATTTGTGTACAGTTATCCAGTGGCGCAAAGTGGGTATGCACTATATGCAATGCATAGGGGTGCCGCACAAGAGCGGGGGCGCCAAAGCAATGCGGGGAAATTATTTCTCTAGTCGGCATTTTATGTATTTAACAGCTGTGCATATGATCAATAACAGAGGCACAAAATGTGTCCGTATACACCACAGAAAGTATATAGTTGCGCCCCTGCGCCCCTGCAGGACCAAACCCTACGGACGTATTCGTTTTATTTTGAAATTCTCTTTTACCCGGATATAAAGATATAATTTCCAGATCACACACCACATGTAGCAGATGAGTTGCTACTACCAATATATGGTGATGTATCTCCTGTGAGATGTAAACTGTGCAGTGGTTATAGTTGAACATTAGTTGTGTGACAGCAGAGAAACTGTCCGACTCTTACATGCACAGACAGCTGTCAGTATTTGTGGACGCTGCTGTTAACGGGCTTCGCTAAAGTTTGCTTTCATTGAGAGTTTAACACAGTAAGCCGCAGTTTACCTGTACTATTTAAACCGTGTGCGTTCACCTTTTTTATTTTCATTACAGGTTATGGGGAAAATTAGGACGTGGGTTTAGCGAATATTTGAAATCGGCAGGATTTAAAGTTTATTTGCTAATGAAGGCATCTTTGATGATCAGACTGACATTTGGAGCTGTTTCTTCATCATGTTGACTCTGTGTGTAAGAAACGTCCTGTCGAGGCGTTTCTTCACTTTCAAAACCAAACGCTGCACTGTAACACTGCTGCTGCAGCACAGCTGGAGACGCTGCAGCACAGCACAGACTGAGACCCTAGACCGGGTCGGGATGTTACTGCAGCTCTGCGTGGACCGGTACTATGTCTCTCCAGGTCAGACTAACGTAGAGCTGTTTCAGCGCGGGCTGTGCTGCAACTATGGACCTCTGGGCATGGAGCTCAGGAGGAATCTGCTGGACCAGTGGTGGCACTCAGTGACCAAGTCTAGAGATCAAGTGTTTGGGATTAACACCCTGAGCTGCAGCAAGGAAACAGCTGCATTGGGACAGGGCCAGCTGCGGATTGTTGAACATGAACATCTGAAACAGAGTTTTGAGCAGAAGGAGCTGAATAAGGAGCAGCTCATCCAGGAGGTGCACATGCTCCTGCAGAGGTCCTCAAGCATGAGAACAAACTTATTGCAAGGTAAGCTGCCTCACACTTGGAATAAATAATAAGGATAATAGAGTTTAAGATAGATATTTTTATTTCTATAGCACTTGTCAAAACCAGCATCAACACACATCAAAACATTAAGCTTCTTAAATTGGCCTTCCCAAAGCATCAACCTCAGCCCTACTGAAAAGTTGTGGACTATGCTTAAAAACCAGGTTCATAGCAAGAAACCAACCAGTTTAAATGAATACATATTTTTTTTTTCCTTTGTTTCGATGGTCCATTGAGTTGTGGTTTGTTTCCAGGTGCCTTGGAGCAGTTTGTCCCCTCACTGGAGCTGGTGAACAGGAAGCTGCCGTTTGGTCTGGCAGAGACGGGTCTGTGTTTCCAGCCTTCAGAGGGCTCTGGTTGGTGAGGCTTCATCTGTTGTCTGTGATCTGTGTGAGTGTCTGTGTGCGGACACGCCTATGAAAAATAATATTTCAAGCAAGTCATGTTTATTTGTTTGGCAATCCAATGGGGGAATCAGGGTTTGGTGGTCGCCCCTTAGTTCCAGTGAAAGGAACTCTTAATGCTCCAGCATACCAAGACCTTTTGGACAATTTCATGCTCCCAGCAGTTTGGGGATGGCCCCTTCCCGTTGCAATATGACTGTGCAACAGTGCACAAAGCAAGGTCCATAACGACATGGATGAGCCAGTTTGCTGTGGAAGAAAAGGACTGACCTTCACAGAGTCCTGACCTCAACCCTATAAAACCCTTTGGTATGAATTAGAGCGGAGACTGTGAGCCAGGCTGTCTCATCCAGCATCAGCGTCTGAGCTGCTTCTGGAAGAATGGTCAAAATTTCCCATAAACACACCCCTGAACTCTGTGGAAAGCCTTCCCAGAGGAGTTGAAGCTGTTCTAGCTGCAAAGGGTGGCCCAACATCATATTAAAGCCTGTGGATTAATAAAGGGATGTCACTCAAGTTCATATACATGTGAAGACAGACGAGCAAAGACTTTTGGCAAAATAGTTGAAAGAAACAGGCTAAATTATATCAATTTATGTATCATTTATTAGAGTATCTCACCTTTATCTGTACGAACAGTTTTAAAGAGGATCCATTTGTTTAAATATTTTTGAAAAATTCAACAATTTCCATTAGATGTTCATTTTTTTTTACATGCCTGTAGCTTATACTGTAGCAGGTAGCACTGATTGTTACACGCCACACTATTTACTAACTTAAGAAGCAGTACTGCTTTGGCACGTGTGTGTCTAGATGTTGACAAAAACACAAGCATTGCTGTATTTGTGTAATAAATATATTATTAAAATGCAGTTTAATGTTTAGAAATATACATAGTAAGTATGTTATATTAATACACAGGTTGTTGTTTTTTTTTCTGTCAGCTCAGCTGAGTTCACTCAAACATCTCTAGTGTGGTTCTGCTCTCCCCGCACATCTTCCCAGTGGCTGGATCACTGGGCACGACAGAGGCTGAAGTGGTGGAGAAAAGTGAGTCTTTTCGGAGGGAAACATCTCCAATTTAAAACCGTGTGATACACTCCATACTGCACTGAAAAATCCTAAACTGAAGTAGAAGACTGTCCTGGATAATTAGAAACAATGGTATAACATATTCCGGCCTAAATCCATATAAGTTTTTAAATTTCCCCCAAACAGCTGTTATTGTTTTGCCACTCACTGATATCAAGACTTCTGAGGAGGCTGTTGTTAACTCTTTCCTCTTTAATTTTTTCTTATCCAGTTTGCCCTCTCTCCATCCAGCTTCAGCAGCAGTGAAGTCCAGCAGGAGGAGGTCGAAGAGGCGGCATCTCGTGGTGTGAGGATCATCTACAATTTCCCCTGGGGCCAGGAGATCCTGGAGACACTGTGGAGTCGAGGAGACGCCGAGCTGCTGCACACACACAAAGGAGCCCGGTCCAAACTGCAGGTCAGTCTGATTCTTTTAGGGCGTGCTTTATGTCAGACTCTATATTCAGTTGCATTGTAAACAGAACTGTCAAGTCTTAAGAAAGCAGCTGTTCACCCCTGTTGCAGCTCTGTTCTTTAGTTTAATCACATGCAGTCTTCTTACCTGATATCTTTCAGTGTCGAGATGGACGCAAGTCTGTTCCTCATGTTGTCTCCATCACCGCGAACATGGACCGTGGTGTGATGGCTTTTCTGTCCAACTCACTCCAGCAGCTAAAGAGAGAAGACAGTAAGCAGAAGCTGCATCAGAGAAAGGTGATTGTGCCTAACAGCTCACTGCACATGCAGAAAAAACTGTTAGCAGGATGGGTATGGTTTGCTGGTTTCCTATTTGTGATGTTTTTTTCTCTGAGATTTGCTTCACTGGTGTTTTCAGGTTCTGAAACTGCATCCAGTGTTGGCTCCCATTAAAGTGGCTCTAAACATTAGTAGGGGAGCCACTGTGGAGCTGAGGCAGGTAAGAAAAACATGAATTACATGTTTTTTCTTTGACTTCTTCTTTGTAAATGCACATTTTTAAGCTCAAAAGTCAAGGGTTAATTTAAAAAGATCTGATTGAATGTGTTCCTTCTGTGGGCATACATCAAAATGCATTAAGAGTGTTTAAATATTTTTTTAGGTTTGTGAAGGCCTTCTGCAGGAGTTCCTGGAAGCTAAGATCTCTGTGTGGCCTGGATATCTTGAAACTCTGCCAACATCAATGGAGCAGCTGAATGCCAAGTAAATGCAGTTAAATCTGCACATAATGCAAACTAAAAATGTTTATCTTGCTTTGAACTTATGTATGTGTGTTTCTGTGTGCACGCGTTGCAGATACGATGAGATGGGAGTTCTTTTCACCATCGTGATCGGTGAAAACACATTGGAAAGCGGTCTCCTTCAGGTCCGCAACAGAGACACAACCATCAAAGAGACCATGCACATCTCGGAGATCAAAAACTTTCTATGCAGATACATTTCTGCAGCCGACAACATCTGAGTGTACCTGTTGTTTGGAAGGCCCGCCTCAGATTGCATTCCTTTTAAAGACAAAATGATGGTCAGGGACGTCCTTGTGAAACATTTTTCCTCTGAACGGTCCAAATAAACAGTTGTGAATGTTTTCTGCTTTGGAATATGTGGTTCATGGTGGGCCATCATCTACCTCATCTTAAAGGCTAAGAGATATGGGTGTGAGGTGCACTCACACCCATAGATATATATACATAGATACCTCGTTGACTGGTTCGGCCCGCTGATGCGACGTAACTGTGTGTCCGCCATA